>QANZ01055156.1:38726-84567 GCA_003254925.1 Chamaecrista fasciculata | reverse complement strand
AGGCCGCTGATGCTCTTTCTAGGAGGGGAGAGGTGTTGGAGCTTAAAGGATTCTCCCTATGGCAGTATGAGGAATTAGAAGAATGGGATAGAGAAATTGAAAAGGATACGAAGTTGACCAGCATTCGGGAGCAGATTTTGAAAGGGGAAACGCCACCTGAAGGGTTCAGTTTGGAGCATGGGAGTTTGAGGTATAAAGGCCGGATGGTTCTTCCTAAGAATTCAGCTAGAATTCCAAAACTTATTGCTGAATTTCACTCTTCACCCGTTGGGGGTCATTCGGGATATTTGAGGACTTATAAAAGATTGGCTGCGATTGTGTATTGGGAAGGGTTAAAAAAAGATGTTCAGGAGTTCGTGTCGAAGTGTGATGTCTGCCAAAGAAACAAGTATCAAGCCATGAATCCGGCGGGGTTACTTCAGCCTTTGCCCATACCACAACGTGTTTGGGAGGATATCAGCATGGATTTTATTGTGAAGTTGCCCAAGTCTAAGGGGTATGATACCATTATGGTAGTGGTGGATAGATTCACAAAGTATGCTCATTTTATCCCTTTGCATCACCCTTTTACAGCAAAGGATGTAGCAGCTGCCTTCATCCAAGGAGTAGTCAGATTACATGGGTTTCCGAAATCCATAGTGTCGGACAGGGATAGAATATTCATAAGTCAGTTTTGGAAGGAACTCTTCAAGATGTCGGGAACAACTCTCAAGTACAGCTCGGGTTACCATCCGGAAACTGATGGCCAAACGGAGGTTGTCAATAGAACCTTGGAGACTTACCTAAGATGTTTCACAGGCGAAACACCCAAGCAGTGGAGCAAGTGGATGGCATGGGCAGAATATTGGTTTAATACCACTTTCAACCAATCCACGGGTATGACCCCATTTAAGGCTCTATATGGGAGGGAACCACCATCTCTCTTTAGGTGGGAGGATTATGACTCTGCTGTGGAGGAAGTCAATGAACACATTAGAGCTAGGAATGTGGTGTTAGATGAACTCAAACAAAACTTGACCAAGGCACAAGAAAGAATGAAGCTGTATGCTGACAAGCATAGAAGGGAAGTGCATTTCGAGGTTGGGGACTCAGTTTATCTGAAAATCAGCCCCTACAAACTGCGTTCTCTAGCTAAGAAAATGAATGAGAAGCTCAGCCCTCGGTTTTATGGACCTTATAAAATTACAGCCAAGTATGGAGAGGTTGCCTATCGCTTGGAGCTACCCGAAACCACCAGAATTCACCCGGTTTTTCATGTCTCCCAACTCAAGAAGGCGCTTCATCCTTCGGTTCCCACACAGCAATTACCGGAGGCTTTAACTGACGACATGGAGTTACAAGTTGAGCCGGCGGAGATTCTGCAGATCAGGGATGATGGGAAGAGTAACATGCAAGTCCTCATTAAGTGGCACACCCTACCTGACTTCGAAAGCACATGGGAAGATTATGCTATGATTCAATCACAATTCCCTCACTTCCACCTTGAGGACAAGGTGAAACTTTTAGGGGAGGGTATTGATGGGCCTAGGAAGATAAGTGAGTGGAAGACTTATATGAGAAGAAACAAGAATGGGCCTAAGGGAATTGGGCCAGCAACAAATCAGTCCCAATGTGACAAAAAGAAAGGAAAAGAGGTAGTAGTCAGTACAGGGAGTGGGGACAGCAATGCATAACGACCTCTGACATGTTAGTGGAGGTTTGGAGGCTGCTGTGTGAGTGTGTGCAGTCTGTATTTGGTTTGGGGGAGGGCTGGTTGAGGATCATTCTGGGAATTTGGTTTAGGGAAACTTGGGAGAGTCTGGCCTCTCGAATGTCCAGCTTATCTTTATGTTTTCTGCATTAGTTTATCTTTGAGTGTGGTGTTTTCTGTCAAATATTCTGTATTGGTGTGCTGGCTGTTGATATTTATATATATGAATGAGTGTGGGGCTGTGTTCTAGCCTCTTATGTGACTGTTAGTGCAGAAATTCCTATCAAACAGTTCTTGTTTTCTGTCCATACAATTTATGCCCTTTTGGTATATTTGATTTGATTGTAGGATGCACAGAACAAAGTGGCAGCATATGCCTTATTCCAGCTGTTTCCTGATATCCCCGTTCATCTCCCAATTATGGAGCCTTATGCTTCTCTTGTGGTGCAGTGGATTAAAGGTTGTTGTTTCTTAGTTATAAAGTTTAATTTACTTATGAGCATGGAGCACTTGGACAATTTTTGTTTCAGTCATTTTCTTATTGAGGATGTGTAGAAATGGGTGTAGATATTTGAAACCTTAATTTGAAAATGATGCCCTTACCAAAAAAAATATGAAAATGATGTCCATTTTAGTTTGGACAATTTTCTTCATAAATTGATTGGTATGATATCATTGAAAATCTTACAGGTGACTCATCAGCTAGCATAGAAGAAAGTGAGGCAGATCGTAGGTCTGGATTTGTGGATTCACTATTGAGTGCAGGTTCTAGTGCGACTGAATCTGTTAATGTAACAGACGTTGAACATCCAGAAGATTTTGACAGACTTGTTGAAAGCAAAACTATTCCTGTCAATGTTCAGCCATTGTCTAAGAGTAAGTTCATCAACTTCTTATTTAAAGTGAATTTAATTCAACAATTTCTTTTTCAAGGATGGAAGCACATTTTGGGTTTTAAATATGGATTATAAGTCATTTTCAAATCAGTCTGCTTTATCCCCAAACCAAATATTTCTTTCAAGGATGGAAGTTTAGGAGTTCAATGTACATTCGTTGCTCAGATGGCCTTCTGTCTGTTAACTAGACTTCCTTTATTTGGAGTCTTTTTACATAAAAGAATTTTATAAAATAAAAGGAATCTACAAATGAGCCTTTTGGAGTAATTTACAACGTTTCGGAACTTTCAAGTCATATTTTGGGTTACTACAAGTAGCCAGTATATTTCTTCATTTGCCAACTTTGAGAAAATTTAATTCTGTTCTCTGGGATTTTGTGGTTTGTCTAGTTGTAAAGTAATGCTGCATCTTCAAGGACATTTCTTTGCCTTCACATTTATTTCAGATTAGAATCCAGTTAGCACAGATATATGCTTAAGCCCTCAATATCGTATCTGATTCCATCATGCCTAGAAACATATTCCATGTCAGTTGAAATATATATATATATATATATATTTTGGGTTTAATCCTCATAGTGGTACAGAAGTACTTTTTGTTAATTACTTATAATGAAGGGCAAAAAGTTAAATGAAGTTTAGGGCATGCAACTTAGTGTTGCATTGAAGGGCAACAAAATCTCTCTCTCTCTCTCTCTCTCTCTCTCTCTCTCTCTCTCTCTCTGTAAATTCATCTTTTCTTTATGCAGGGGAAACCTATAGAAGGGAAAAAGAGAGTAATGATTTGAGACAGGAACAAGATAAAAAAATGAGAACACAGAGATACCAGGTCGGCTTATATTGTTTTGCTTGGACTGAATTTATATAAAGTTCCTTATATCTTTCTTATAAGGTTCACCTCACTTATTTTCTGCTCCAGGACATGCTGAGAAGTAGAGCTGCACTACCCATTGCTGCCCTAAAGGGTGATATATTACATTTGCTTAAGGAAAACGATGTCCTAGTTGTTTGTGGGGAAACGGGATCCGGAAAGACAACTCAGGTAATGATACAGCTTCAATTTTTGACGAGTTCTTGTTTTTCTTGATTTTTGAACTTTTCGTTATTTGTGGCATTCTTTGTGCTTTCAGAATTTTAATATAGCTGTTTGCGTCTTATTCCCCTGTCAGTGTAGCTACTGCTGTTTTTTTTTTCTTCTGACTGGCATTTTATGTAGGTTCCACAATTTATATTGGACAGTATGATTGAGTCAGGTTTTGGTGGACGCTGTAATATCGTATGCACACAGCCAAGGAGAATAGCGGTGAGTACAAAAGCTTTTGCTTGCACATGAATAATCTAATATGTACTGCAGTTGTCCAACTTTATTTTGGCTGGGTCTTTTCTGGAGTGCCAGGATTATTACATAGTCGGTGCAATTTGTTGTTCCTTGCCTCCATGCTTGTAGGGGCCACCTTTTCCAGCACATCCTCTGATGACAAGGAAAAATGCATTTTGGAGACAGTGAAGGAATTGCAATATAAAACTAGGCAGATCTTCATAAGAGAAAATAAATGAAACTTCAAAATAATATCATTTTATGAAAAAAAAATCAAGGAACAGTCTCCTCAACAGTAATTTGAGTTCTCAAGCTCTGGAACAGTGCTGATTTATTTTGTAATTAACACTCTCATTCCAATACTAATCAATCCCTATCTGTTTTTACCGTACCATTGCTTGGTTGCATGCTTAATAATTCCCTATTTATGTCTCCTTGACAAGAAATTGTCTTTTTCAGCTCTGAGTCTGGGAAGATATATCTTGAAGAAACAACTACATAGATAAAGATGCTATTCTGTGATAAATTTGCAGAAAGCAGATTTTCTATATTGGATTTGGTGTTCTTATTATTTGCATTCTGAAGTCTAAAGAGCATTATTTTTAGATGAAAAAAGAATATATTGATGAGTAAAGAGAAAATACAAAGAAGTTACCAAAATAGAGGACAAGAGATCCAAAATATGGAAAGTGAAAAACCAAGGACAAGAGAATTTCTATAATAAAAGCCAAAAATGTAAGTGAAAAACTAACACAATAAAGCCTTCTAGTCCTTTTGGAGATCCGTAATGGAAACTACTCTCAAGACATCATTAGAAGAAACTCTCATAAGACAAAAAATTGATCCTCTTCAGATGGCCTTTGTAGCCAAGCAGCTTTAGCCTCATCTAAAGGTGACCAATCTAACCTCTCAAGAAAAGGTGCCTTGGTGACCCTAAAGAACAATCATTACATCTCTGTATATTCTGATTCTTGCTTGTAATTGCAATTGTTATATTTTAGTTCTCTTCGTCTATGATGTGATATTTGAATACTCATACAAATGCTGGACAAGAAATTCCAAAAATTTCTTTACATTTGTTATAATTTTAACCTTTTCTGCTATTTTAGTAGGGAAATGTAAAATAGACTTTTCTGAATTCTACCAACTTTGGTTTATGTTTTGTGCCTTATGTTTTAGGCCATTTCTGTAGCTGAAAGGGTTGCAGAAGAGAGGTGTGAACCACCACCAGGTTCAGATGGTTCCTTGGTTGGTTACCAAGTTCGTCTTGACAGTGCCAGGTGTTTATATGTCTATTTAATTTTATTCAAGATTTTCATATTGAAAACGATAGAGCATGAGATGGTTTTTCGGACTATGATACTGATATATCTAATTTTTTTTTGTTAAGAGAACATTTATACTTGTTAAGTATCTGGGATGGGCTTTATAGATTGCTCTGAGGAAGATTAGAAATATGTCATAGTATCCAATATCATGTACGGTTTATTTTACCTTTTATAATGAAGTATTTTGGAAGGGTTTCTAGTTGTATTGTACTATATGTTTCGATCAATACATTGATAAGTTTTTTGAAGCCTGTTCTTTTTTTTTTTTGCCCTGAATTGCAGCCTGTTCTGTATTTCTAAGCATTAACTTGTTCTTTTTATATTAGGAATGAGCAAACAAAGCTTCTATTTTGTACAACAGGAATCCTCCTGAGAAAATTAATGGTATGCCATTCTGTTGAAACATGAATGATACTACAATTCTACGTTCATGATGTATTCAACCTGATGCACGACATCTTTGCTCTGTAACACTAGTAGAAAATGCTGAATGATATCTCTTTCTTGTTTGTTGGAATTTTCTATTTTCCTGCCAATGATAATGATTTGAGTTTTTGAAAATTTTAAATGCTTTAGATACTTTCATTGTACTCCACATTTTTCTCTAATTTCGAGTATATTTTCCTTTCTGGTTTCCAACATGAAAGCATATGTCTAAATGGGCCCTAAGATTCCTTTTGAGGTCCAGTTATTTGTTTCGACACCACTGTAGGATTAATGCTAGCAACAAGGTGCAGGTTCAAAGACCAAGTACAACTCTGTCCCCTAATGTTTGTGCTATGTGCATCAAGTCTGAAACTGCACATGTGACTTCATATTTTTGGTATTATGGTATAGGGAGTTCGAAGTTGTAGGTGAGCAATGGGTGTTCTCTGACCTCAAAACAGTCTGTGTACAAAATACAAGGGTTTTGTTGAAAAACAAAAGGGAAACCAACAAGCTGATGTGGTTTAAGCAGCTTTTCTCTATTATTAATTCTCTTGGTTTTTGTTCTTTTATTTTTTTATCCATGATAGTTCTTTAGGAGTATATTTTTTCCTCTTTTGTGGTTGTTTTTTCCAATAAACTTTTTCGTCTGGGAAGCTAAATTATTCTCTGTTTTTCATTAATGCAGTGCCCCATTAAGAATATTGCTTGATCAGTTGGTTACCTAACTTGAAAATTTCTTAAAATTGAGATGTTGAAATCTTTACTTTTTTTCTTATCATTTCTAATTAGAGTCCCAGGCATAGAGAGTGCCTCAACACTTCTTCCTGCTTAACATGTTGCAATTATTATCTCTTGCTGATGTGACTCGTATATGATACACTTAAAAGATTCACTAAGCTACATTTGTTTTCATAGATTATTATTATTTATTTTATTATTCCTAACTTGCAGGCGGATAACAGCTTGACTGGCATCACTCATGTCGTAGTTGACGAAGTTCATGAGAGGTCTCTATTGGTGAGTCGGAATCAAATTCTATTATTATGCTTTACAAAACATGTGTCAACATAATGCTGGAAAGTGTACGCCATGGTTGATCAATTGCATGAAGTTGTCTGTATGATGTCGTTGAGTTTTATGCACAAGTGTATAGGTTATCTTAAGGGCTTGTTGTTGATTCTGATAATAAACTCCACTAACTTTCTCCATTGATTATAGAAAGAAAAAGGAAATAGTTTATACAATTTAACCCTGTTAGTAGATATGCCAATGCTGTAGTAAGTACTTTCTTGGTCCATCTCTCTATCAAATTTTATTCTTAAGGAAAAGTTTAAAATTTTAGTCTTTGCAGAGAAACAAAACAGAAAGATATTAGAACTGTTCTCTGCATTTTTTTTGTGGCAAAAAGAATTTATTGAAGAGAAGAGAGGAATCACAAAAGAGTACAAAACAGAGGACAAGAAATCATCTTCAAAATAAAGCAAAATAAAAAACAACTCAAACTCTAGCTTAAAAGAGCATGCTGATCCCTTTGAAGATCCACAAGGGACATTCCACAAAAATGGCCATATGTAGACACCCACAAAGAGGACATAAAAATAATTCTCTCCCACTGAAGATTTGATGGACGGAATTGCTGATTGAATTATTGAACACTCTAGCATTCTGTTTTACATTAGGAAACTACAAATGATCAGATTCTTTATTTATTTGGTTTTTGATTGGACAGGGTGATTTTCTTCTTATTGTTCTAAAGAATCTGATAGAGAAGCAGTCCACTGAAAGCTCCACTAGACTGAAGGTCATTCTAATGTATGTTTTCTGGTGTTTAACTTTGTTGTTGCCACAATTAGTGAAAAAACACGTACTTGTATTGATTGAGCTTGCCTTCCTTTTTGACATGTATTGATTCTAATGATCAGGTCTGCAACAGTTGATTCAAGTTTATTTTCAAGATACTTTGGTAATTGCCCTGTAGTTACTGCAGAAGGCAGAACTCATCCAGTGACAACTCACTTTCTCGAAGATATATATGATCAGATTAATTATCGACTTGCTTCTGATTCTCTAGCTTCTTTAACGTCTGAAACATATCCCAAAGGGAAGGTAATCATTAAGGGAGCTATATGTTGTTTTCACTGACCAATTTTAGTCCTCCTTTAAGCTTTTTGTCTATGTCTGCTTCTGATTGCCAATATTGTGGTCTTAAAAACTGATACTACTCTGTTTTAGACCATTTAAAAAATTAATGGTATTTCTGAAAGAAACTAGAAGATTGACTTAGTATTTTTACTGGTTACCCTTCTCCTAATGAATAATATATATTGAGATCTTGATGTTCCAGAGTGGTCCTGTGACAAATAGCCGGGGCAAGAAGAATCTAGTCTTATCTGGATGGGGTGATGAATCCCTGCT
Source organism: Chamaecrista fasciculata (assembly GCA_003254925.1). NCBI lineage: Eukaryota > Viridiplantae > Streptophyta > Magnoliopsida > Fabales > Fabaceae > Chamaecrista > Chamaecrista fasciculata. The sequence continues at coordinate 76,492 of QANZ01055156.1, read as the reverse complement.
TTCTGAACAATATATTAATCCATATTTTGTTTCAAGTAATTATCAATCATACAGTGAACAAACCCAACAAAATCTGGTAAGTATCCCTTTTAAAATGTGAATCTTCATACCACCTTATATTGTGACTATAACTTGACCATTTACAAGTCTCTTTTATTCAGAAAAGATTGAACGAAGATGTGATTGATTATGACCTTCTTGAAGATCTAGTATGTTTCATTGATGAAACTTGCGGTGAAGGTGCCATACTTGTATTCTTACCTGTAAGACCATCCCAATATCCTTTGAATTGGTATATTTACCTGTAGTACTCTTCTCAATGTAAATACTGATACTTTTTCTGTTATAATTTGACATACCAGGGAGTATCTGAAATAAACCTGTTACATGATAAATTAGCAGCATCATACCGATTTGGTGGGCAGGCCTCTGATTGGGTTATCCCCTTACATTCATTGGTTGCATCAACTGATCAAAAAAGGGTATTTTTACGCCCTCCTGGAAATATACGCAAGGTAAGTTTGATCTGGTATTTTTATTCTTATGCTGTGTATTGAGTCACTAACCTATTTCTTTGATATTGATACTACAATAATTATATTTTATTCTAAAAAATGTACAACTTTTGTTGAGTTATGTTTCTAATTTTCCTTTAATGCTTGGGCCTAATTCTATCCCTAATAAATTAAGTAATGAACTTAAAATAAGATGAAAGCAAGATGATATATGGTGGTCTTATTTAATGGTTTGACTTATCATTGGAAATTATTCACTATGATAAGTGATAACTATGATTTATTCTAAAAGGTAATAACTAAAAATATGTTCTGTCCCAGGTTGTTATAGCCACAAATATAGCAGAGACCAGTATAACAATAGATGATGTGGTATATGTAATAGACTGTGGAAAACATAAGGAGAATCGCTATAATCCACAGAAGGTTTGTATTCTTTCTCATATTTATATTAATTGATTAGTTTTTATTGCCGGCTGTGTAAAGATAATGTTAGAAATAATAAATATTTATGTATTTAGGGATTGATTATCTTTGTATTATATAAAGTTAAGTAAGGGAACAAAGTGTTATGGAGTAGGTAAAATTAATATTATATGGTAGGTAAGGGAACAAGGTATGTTTGGAGTAAGTTAAGATTAGAATATGTTGTGATTATGTTTGTACTTTTTCCTCTTATATATAGAGGGTTTCATATGCAATGTAATATAAGTGAGTGATATATTCATTCTCTAAAATTCAACAGATAAATTTGTTCATTGTGATCCTTATCAACTACATGCCTACATAAATTGTTTGTTTCAGCTCCTTCTTTGACCTTCTGAATGAATTTAATTTTTGCCCCATTGCTCAAGGAGAATTGGTGGTATGTTATCAGGGATTCAAGGTCCTTCTTATCTAGGTTTTATTTACTAGTATAAGGTGTTATCCTGCAACATAGAGGATGACAAGTATCATTTTGCCCAAACATGCCATGTTTTTGAAATAGTAGCATGTATTCTTTGTGACTTTTCAATACGTTCTCTCAAACTATTGAGGTCTTCTATTTTTCTAGGCCCCTTTCCTAAAAATCTTTTATAATGGATTACTTAGTTGATGTTTCTTTAGTGGAGCTTGAAAGAATGTTGTAAAATGATTTATTGAACTCTTGGGGTATTCTCTTCTTATAAGGCTCTGGTTTCTCATAAAGAATTAAATGTTGCTCGTAGGACTATTTTTTAAGGCTCTAGTTAGGAAACACTTTTTTATAGTCTTTTCCTTGTCTTTATTGTCTTACTTCTCTACATCAGCCCCTTGTCCAGAATTTCTGTTTCTCAGGTGCCCAATATTTCTTGCAATTTCCACTTTTCTAGAGGAGCTAGAATATGAAAAGACTTGTGAATTACAATCCCTTTTGCTCTTGATTAAATCTATGCACTTAGCTCCTAATATGGACATGATAATTGGATTTTTTTTTTGTTTTTCTTTTGTTTGAGGAGGAGTGCATCCTCTGTTTCTCTGTTCTCATCAATAATTTGTTTTTATGTCCCAAAAAAAAAAAAGATATTTTGGATTCTTGATTCTTTAGGTGAATATTCATTTAAATCCTTTTTTGAGTCAAAGACCATTCGTTCAAAAACTTAAATCCCCTTGCAAAAAAGCCATTTGCTTTGCAGAGTGGACCAAACACAGTCTCCCAGTTCCTTGCCCACTCAATTTCTCCCCGATAGTCTGCTTCTGAAACACAAGGAACTTCTATGTAAAGTCTGTCATGTGGACTGCAATGCTCTATAAAGATTAATACTAATGAAATGCTGGAATCTAAATGCCCACTAATGATTTCTAACGTGTCCCTTTGTTGGTGTTTTCTAATGATTTCTTTTGAGGGATTTTCATAGTGGATCTCTAAAGACATTGGAAGGCCTTATTGCGATAACCTTTTAGGCTTCTCTCTTTTGTTTTTTATTTTACTTATTTATTTTGTTTTTCTTAGAGGATATCTTGTCCTCTTTTTTTTGTTGTAATTGGTAATTTCTCTCTTCTTCAGTAAATTCTTTTTTTATCTAACAAATATATATCAATTTAAAATCAGTTGTAGCACAGGTAACAATTGAAACAATTACTTGAATGCTATGGTAGTTCAAAAGCAAATGAACTTGATTTTTTTCTGCTCTCCTTACTTCTTGTGATTGTTTTTGGGGTTTACTTTCATTGTTTTTATGGTTGATTTAGAAACTGTCAAGCATGGTTGAAGATTGGATATCTCAAGCAAACGCAAGGCAGCGCCGGGGTAGAGCTGGACGTGTTAGACCTGGAACTTGCTTTTGCCTGTACACCCATCATAGATTTGAAAAGCTCATGCGTCCTTATCAGGTATGCTTTTGGAAAAGAAATGGCTAAAAAGAAAACCAAGTTTATAACTTTTAACTTTCATACTTCGAATATACTTCCCTATTTAAGCTCTTTTGTTATTAATCTCTTGTTAAGGTACCTGAGATGCTTCGGATGCCATTGGTTGAACTATGCTTACAGATTAAGTTATTGTCTCTTGGTTTTATCAAGCCATTTTTGTCCCAGGTAAACAACCATATTTTTAAATGAAAAAATTTTCTGATTGGTCAAATTAAAAAGAAAAAATATTTTATACATTTTTGCATTATCAGGCTTTGGAACCTCCAAAGGTTGAAGCTATGGATTCAGCAATATCGTTATTGTATATGGTACTCTCTAATCTCCTTGATCACAGTACTGATTTCACATTAAATGTATTGGTTACAGTAAATAATGAATTTTCCATACATTTAATTATATTTAATTGGCAGAAATTATAGGTTAGTTTTTTATTTACACTTAGATAATTTCTGGTGATTGTTAAATTGGGCATATGTAATTTCTCTACTAATATTTCCTTTATCAAAATGTTTCCTGATCTTTCTGTCTGTTTTCTATCATTGAAAATAAAATGTTGTAGGTCGGCGCTCTTGAAGGGGATGAAGAGTTGACACCTCTTGGGCATCATTTGGCAAAACTTCCTGTTGATGTATTAATTGGAAAGGTGTGGATAGAATTATTAGGAAAAACATTTGATCATCAATAGTGCTGTCATTAATTTTGGGATTTATTGTTTTATCTAACGCTTCTATTTTTGGGTAAAGGTGTCTGATGCTTGTTTTATAATGTTGATCTTTGCTTTCCACAATTGGTTCTCGCCTAAATGTCGAACCATAATTATGTTTTTTCATTAAGTCTTTCCTATAATCATTGTACCAAATGGCACTCGCATGATTTTTTTTAATGGAATGCCTCTTTATTAATCAGCTAGGCTGTTCTTTGGGTTGGCTTAGCCTTCTAATGCTGTGCAGCTGTAGTTTTTTTTTTCTTTTCTTTTTTCATCTGATTATCTTCTGTTCTTCAAATCCTTTCCAAGTAAAGGGTTGCCATGATCAATTTGTCGATGCAGCAATCCTCAATTTCAATAGTTTTAATAAATACCTCCCACCTCATCTTCAAAAGAAAATTACTTTTCTGTCTTCTTTGTGGGTTTCTTGTATGGGTTCCTTACTCCTTATAAGTGTTTCCCTTATGAATCGTTAGCTCTAGAGGGATTTGAAGGTGTTACAATTTTAGTTTCTTTGTTTTTCCTTTATTTTTCTTCTGTCTTTCTTTTTAGAGGATTTCTTGTCCTCTTTCTTGCAGTCTTGTACTTGTTCCTCTTATAATCTATATTTTATTTTCTCATCGAATTTTTTCTTAGTCTCATTCCTTGTTCTTTCTGTTTCTTATATAGGATTTTTCAGTCTTTTTAATTAAGTTTATTGAAAACAAGGTGCTCTGCATTGCTTTAGAATAGGATGTGATTTACTGCATAATGGGTTAGTGTGTGTTGTTTTTGTTAAGTGCAGATGATGCTGTACGGTGCAATATTTGGTTGCTTGTCACCTATTCTTTCAATTTCAGCATTTTTAAGCTACAAGTCTCCGTTTGTGTATCCAAAAGATGAGGTGCTCTCTAGATACTTTATTTAACTTGCTTTGTTATTAGTAATGGACTTTCTCCATAATCTTGTGTTGATCTTCAGAGGCAAAATGTTGAAAGAGCGAAATTAATGTTGCTGAATGATAAGCTAGATGGTACAGGTGTCCCGAATGATGTTGATGACCAGCAATCTGATCACTTAGTAATGATGAAAGCATATAAGAGATGGCAGAGGATTTTGATTGAGGTCAGGCTGTAGTTGCAATTTTTACAAGCATGACCTAAAAGATTATTTTATAATTAATTTGGATTATGCCACATCACTGTACTTTAAATTATTGTCTGACTATTACAACTTGAAAACATAGGTTAATCTTATGCAGTTTGAGCACTTCACCTGCAGTATGGAATACAGTAGTGACCCAAAATTGGGTGTTTTCTTTTATTTGGGTTGCTCATTTTATGCATAATGTGTAAAGAAACAGTTTGTGAAATAAAATGATTCATTTTGCTACTTATCATTGTAGAGCTTAGATTTAATCAAAGTCAAGTATAGCTTCATTGCATTCTGATCAATTGGAGCGTGCAATTTGAATTCAATAGGGTTTTACCGGTGGCTTGGTTTTCTGCTGAATTTGATGTGGTCATCAGCTAGGAGTAAGATTGGTGTAGAACCAAAAGGAAAAAGTAACAAAAAACTTAATAATATCATAAGCTTATGTTAATAGTAAATTAGTAATGATGACAAATGAATAAGGAGGCCCAATGAACTAAAATAAACACGAAGTCCAAAATGACGTTATTCAAATATCTAATTAAACGTTCAACATCCTAGATACAACCTAAGATATCTCAGTTGTTCCAATTACAATCTCTAATTCCTAATAATGGCATTGTTACATAATAAATTATGGAACAAAAAATATTTTCTCATCGAGATACAAGAGCCCTAGATGCAAGAAGGAGAGAGTAGTTGGTAGCAATTAATTGGGACCCCATGAGGTTCTTGTTGAATGTTATTTTGACTAGTCCCTCGTTTTTGTCCTGAGTTCTTTTTTCATGTTATTGAGGTTTTAAGATAATAGGAATTGTATAGAAACATATCTAAGTCAGTTCTTGAGTCACATTTTACTTTTTGTATTCTTCCTGTCTATTTCTGTTCTAATTGATATTGTGATGTTAAATTCTTACAGAAAGGAGACAAGGCTGCCCGGCAATTCTGTGATTCATACTTTTTGAGTAGCTCTGTTATGTATATGATAAGGTGCTATGTCTTTCTTTCCACATCTTGTGTAAGAGAGTAAAGAGCTCTTTTTATTTATTTATTTTTCAGATGTTTTCTACAGTGTTTTTCTCCTTGTCCTTGGTGGGCAGTTTGGCTTTTTTAAACTGTCTTTGTTGTATTTTTTCTTTTTGTTAATGATTGTTGTATGTATATATATGTTTTACACACACGTGCACATATATATCTCCAAAAGAGAAATGAAACTCCTCTATATATATAGCATGCTAAATAAATGGCTGCTGCATTACCATGAGTAGTATTGCTTTAGTAATAAATATCTAAGATTGAGCTAATGCTAATCATTATTTTGTTTGTAAATTTTATTTTCTAAAATCTGATATTTGTAAACTATTATTTTTACTTATATCTGATGTATGTGCTTACATGTCAGGGAGATGAGGATACAGTTTGGAACTCTGCTAGCAGATATTGGGCTCATTGTTCTTCCTAAAAATTATCAGGTGGTCCAGACTTTCTTATACTTTATGTAATCTTGTCTTGGATCTCTTGACATTTATTTATACTAAAGACTCAAACTGATAATTTTTAAGCTTAATTTCTTTCTGTTCGTCCCGTAAACATTTCATGTCAGCAGTTATAAGCTGACTAGTTTATACTTAACAAGAAGCTTGTTTCTTTAGCAGTAACATATTGGCTTTATCGCCTGTGACGTCTCCCATGTTAGCTATCTATTAAATGTTTTCTTAAGTTAAAATTTTAAGAGAAAATGCTCTAATTGCATCTGGCCTCTGATTTATATTCTGGACACTTTCAGCAGATGGATGGAAAGAAGAAAGGGAATCTTGACAGTTGGCTTTCTGATCCATCACAACCCTTTAATATATATGCAAGTCATTCATCAGTTGTGAAGGTAAGGTTGGCAAAGACTTATTGGTTGTAATTATTAGGAAAAACTTGCCTTTTGTTTACAGTGGCTTTCAGTTAACACTCTAAACATTTTCTTGCTCTCTGTTGACTTCATATATCTTGTCCAGTATGATCTATGATTCACTCAATTTATAGGACAATTTCTGTTTCTGCTCAAGTCATGCTGAATTCATGTTGTCAATTTATCATGTTGCAGTTTTCCAAGTGATCTTGTGTACTATTTGTGGGAACCATGCCATATTATATGTTTATTGTCATTCATTGATCGTAATCATTTTTTACCTTGCCAATTATGTGAAATGAATACTTATTTTAAAAAATAAAAATAAAATTAGACCAGTGAACAGTTAAAAGACGTTGCATTCTTTACATTGTTATTCTTTAAATGCATTTCTTGCATCTCCAAGACTCTTCTACTCTTTTTTCCTTTCCAATTATTTTTCTTTTTCAACTTTTAGTTTATCAATCTTTAGGAGGATGTCTTCCTCTCTATTATATCTTTCTAATAAAGTTTCTTCCTGTATTATTATAAGAATTTTTTATGGGGTCTTAACATGACAATTAGGAACCCTCATGTCTTTTATTGCAGTTCACCTTTCATTCTGGTCAATGTAGCTACTATATATTTGTGTCGTACTTCTCTATGTCTAGTAAAAATATCTTAATGCTTGCAGCATGCCATTTGAAAATTTGAAAGTCTTCCTTGTGTCCTTCATTACGCAAAGATCTCTAATCACCCTTGCAGGCAATACTATGCGCAGGCTTATACCCCAATGTGGCAGCCAGTGAACAAGGCATTGTTGCAACTGCTCTGGGCAGCCTTAGGCAGTCTTCTAGCTCTGGAAACACTGGTCGTATAGTTTGGTATGATCAAAGAAGAGAAGTTCATATCCACCCTTCTTCCATCAACAGCAGCTTAAAAGCATTCCAGTACCCCTTCCTTGTTTTCCTGGAAAAGGTTTGTGAACAATTCTATAATTATATCTAACCTCTTTTTAAGATAGAATCTTCTCGCTCGTAAGTTTGAACAATATGACTGAAATGAGCAGTAGCTTATGTTTCCTCTTGAATTGAACTTTGTGCCAAAAGTGCATCCGGTCCTCTGCTGGTATTACTTGATGCACTAGCCACTGTGTTTTATGACATTATTCTAATTTCAATATTTTTTTTATCAATTCTAATTTCAATATTTAAATGTTCTTGTGTATCAAAAAAAAATATTTAAATGTTCTTGGTTTTAAAAAAATTATTTCCAGATTATTATATTCACATGATTTTGCATATTGTCATTGTGAGAAAACTGTGCAGGAAAACTAGTGATTGTATTATTCCTTGCTTGATAATGATGTATAGAACAAAACTACAGCTCTATGGATACAGAGGTCAAAGAAGAAATTAGTATGATCCCTTGATCCTAGGAAGTTTGCCACCTAACTCCTAAAATTCAGCACCTAACAAGTCTTGGATAATTTCTGACTAATCGCAATAATTACAAAATAATTACCATTTATCTTATTCATGTTAGTGTAAGATTCATTCCTGAAATTCAAGTTGTAGGTTTGAGGTGTCAACCTAACCTAACTACTGAAATTCAGGTTGAAACAAATCGAGTATTTCTGCGGGATACTTCAGTCATTTCTCCGTACTCTATTTTGCTCTTTGGAGGTTCAATCAACGTTCAGCATCAGGTACATATTTTACTCTCATAATTTACTAAGATGTATTGCTTAACAGTATTTACTTATTACATTGATTAGCAAGGAAAATTTGGAAAAAAGATTAATTTTTTTGTTTAGACTGTCTAATGTTAAGTGATGCCTAAAATCTGTAAATAATTTTATTTTTTTGGGTTCTTTTCACATGATAGACTGGGTTGGTTATCATTGATGGATGGTTAAAACTCACTGCACCAGCCCAAATAGCTGTCCTGTTCAAGGAACTACGTTCGACTCTTCATTCCATTTTGAAGGAACTGATTCGAAAACCAGAGGTGAATTTTTTGCTTTGTTCCACAGAAAGGCATGATATTTCTATTTCCTATAACATTAAGTTTCGGTACATGTTCTGTGAGTGCTGCATTAGTAGAATAGATTTGTTACATGACTGCTACTTCCCTCATGTGAGTAATTAACAAGGTTTTCGATCGTTTACTATCAGAATGCTGTTGTTCTGCATAATGAGATCATCAAGTCTATCATCAATCTGCTGTTAGAAGAAGGTGGTATCCCTAAATAATGGAATTATCAACTGGTCATCTCCAAAATTGTAGCCACACTTAGAACAGGATGAAAGAAAGGGCTGATTCTTTCTGCCACAATTTTTGGTCATTTTGTTCAGATGAACGTGCCGAGCCGAGCCCACTTCTCATAGGAAAGACCTTTGAACCAACGCGTTCGAGTGTATTATTATTCATCTTGTACAAGGGAATTGCACATTCATTACCTTACCTTACAAAGGCAGTGATACTATGCCGGAAGCCGGCAAAATCGGATAATTCTTCTGCGCTGATGACATTATCTTTGCCGGCACTTCACAGAACAAACCCTATAATTTATTTAGCATGTCTTACATGTATTAACTCACATCTACAAGTTAGAACAACCTTCAGAAAACAGCCTATTTTTGTAGTGGCTGCAAAGGTGAAGTTACAATATATAAATCATGATGTTCATGTGTTGTGTTGTTTAACCGTCTTATTATTATGTCATAGGATAACAGAAATTGGCTATGTGCATCTAAATTCATAAAAATACACAATACTTATCCATTTAGTCCTCCATTTTTAGTCAGTTTTAATCTATCGTTGAAATCATTCATTCTTGTGCATTGTGGTCATTTCGTCAAAAAATCACCTGTTCTTTGTAAAATTACTAGCATGGTCTCTCTTTTCAACATATCAAATGATAGACACGTGTATATATTATTTTGTTCAACTAAAAGTCAATAATTTGGCAAATTTTTAGAGTTATAAACTTAGACAGGAGTCCAGGACTATCAAATTTTAACATGGACAACTTTTCGAAAATGTCAGTTTTCATACATATTATGTATGTTTATTTTAACATGAGAAATAATTCTTTGTCCTCAATTAGTCAATTTTATTCTGATCTGATTTTAATTTCTTTTTTTGTCAAAATCTTATTGTCTAGTTCTCTAATGCAAAAATGATAAGTTGATCATTTATATTATTCATCACTTATTGATTAAATCTTTTGAATTTTTTTTCTCTTTTTCTGGTCTATTATTGTTTTACAAGTATGATTTCTGTTCGGTATATTTCCTTCCTTTTAATATCATCCTCTTTCAATTATTACATACTTGAAGGGTAAAAACGCATCAGAAACCTTAAAGTTAAATGTGTTTAGATTGCTTTGATACAAATTTAGAAAAAGAAACAAAAAAAAGAAAAGAATAGTATTCACTAAAACAATCAGCAATGATAGCTAAATGATTCAAAACTAAATTATTCCATTTGAAATAAACATGATATAAATTTTATAAGATTCTTTAATAAAATAAAATATATCAAAATTATTTTGATCATAATAACAAGAAAGTATATAAAAAAAAAAATTTACCAAAGAAATTACAAAAGATAGAGGATACAAATAAAGAGAAGCCCCATTCAATGGTTTCTTCTTGGGTACATAATAAATAAATATATTGTCCCTCATTTGAGATGGAATTTTGGGGGGAGCGACTCGGTTGATATTTACAAGTAGTTTTGGTTAGAGTATCTTAATGGTAAACCTTCGGGTATCATGGCTAACGACTTGTTAAACCATGAGGATTATATGTGGAATGTGTACAAGATCGGACTTGTGTGCTCAGAAGATGATACCGAGTTACTCCTAAGAGCCAAGAGACCCGTAAAGTATGCACTAGATACCCCTTTTTGGACACCTGTTGCTACCAGGTTGTACACCACTGCCGTAGGTTTTGACTTCCTCAGTCGGACGTACCATCCGGATTATAACAATACTTCCTCTTCTCAGTTTCTATGAAAGGACTTTTGGAGAACGAAAGCTCTAGTAAAACTTCTGGTCAGTGCTTGGAAAATCTAGCATGATGATATTCTAACGTTTTCAAACCTGAATCGTCACCATCTCATATGTGAGATCATCTGCCCTTTTTGTGAGTCTCCAGATGATTCTGAATCTCACACTTTTCTTAGTTGTAGTTTTGCTAGAGCAACCTGGTTTGAGTTACCTCTCTCCATTAGGTTGACTTGGGATCTCACGTGTTTCAAAAGTGGCTCTACAATCGGATCAAGAGGTGGAAGAGAAACCCGTCTCGGTACTATGAGGCTTGGTTAATAATCCTCGTGACTCTTGACGTCATTTAAAAGCTTCGTAATGAGAAGGTTTAGAAGCGCACCAGGACATCACCGATAATAACTATCAAAATTATTAACTCTTCTATTTATTATTACTTTACTTTGTTCACATGTAATTTTTCTAGCTCTGACTCTTCTAGTATAAGGTTAGATACTCAGAGATTTCTTGCTTCATTCAGTACGGATGGAGACAATCTTAACCGTGAGTTCGTTATACTGGATAACTTGATTAACTTGCTCCTATGCCTCTAACCGTGCGACTTTTTCGTTCTTTCTTTGGTTGTCATCGTTTTTTATGCTATCAAGAAAAATAAATAAAGAGTACCACAAGCCAAAAAAAAATATAAAGTACCAAAAAAAAGATATATGTGATACTCCCTCCGGTTCTGAATATCTGGTGTTTTAGAAAATCAATTTTGTTTCAAAATATCTGATGTTTTATAAATTCAAGAGAGCATTAATTATTTTTTTACCATTCTACCCCTATTAAATATAGTAGAGTCATAAATGTATAAACATTTTCTAAGTAATTTAATAGGGATAGTTTAGTCATTTTACTTCATTTTTCTCTTCATTCTATGTTGGCTAATCATTTCCTTAATCTATGTGTAGAAACCTTAAATACCAGATATATAGAACCGGAGGGAGTAGTAAATAAGTAAATATATAACTTATTTTATATAATTCTTTTCCAAATAAACACTGTTGAATAATGATTAATAAATATCCATCATAAATCCATAGATTATTGGATCGGATGAAATCCAACATCAATCGGGTCGCTAAAAACATGAACAGTTGATTGATCACGTCCCTCTCTTCTTCCTCACTCTTTTTCTCTCTCTAGCTTCCTCTCTCTCTCTCTCCCCTGGTTCGATACTGAACCATGGTAAAGCGACCTTCCTCTTCGCTTCTCTCTCTACTCTTCCTCTTCTCTCTCTTCCTCACCTTCTTCTCTCGTTCCTCTTTCATTCACGCCGATTCTCATTTCGAAGGTTTCGAAGCTGAAGACGACGATGAAGACGATTCCACCGACCAATCCATCGATCCCTCTTCTCTCCGACCTCCTCCCTTAACTCAATCTCACACAACCACTCTCTCTCCTCCAGATCCAAAATCTTCACCAAACCCGATTCCTCATTCGGATCCTCAATCTTCGCATTCGGATCTTCCCAAAACTCCACCAACCACAACCACCGCCTTTGATTACTGGGACGAAGACGAATTCGAAGGCCTTCCTACTGATCAACCCGCCTCAGAGACTCAGAAATCTACGGAAAATGCAAAATCCGTCGATAATAATAGTTCCGATCCATCATCTACATCATCTCCGAAAACTGAAAACCCTACGGGTTGGCGTAGGTTTATGGTTGAGATTATATGCGGAAGTTTCTTGATCATGTTTGCTATTAATTACTTCACTGGAAAACGCGAGAATGAGAACATCGCACTTGCTTGGGCTGCGCAATTTGCCTCCAAGGATTCGATATTCGACAAGAATTTTAGCCTTATGGGGATCGGAGAAGGTGGGGATGATGCTCCATTGTTGTTGAAAGAAGGGCAAACCACATTTAAGTTCTACGCGAGTGGTAGGAGGTATTGTCAGGGGCTTTTGGCTACTATGGAGTTGAAAAGCAGGCATGATTTGATATCGAGGATTTACAATATGATTGTGCCTACTAGGGATGAAATTACACTTGAGGCGTATATGAATGAGGAAGCCATGGACCATGTTGTGTTTGCCATGGCGAAGAAAAAGGCTGCAAAAGCAATGCAGAAGGATGTGAGGGATTTGCAGAGGTTTGCAGGTATTCTTTCGACTCCCAATGGGAGGAAGTGGGTTGCTGAGGAATTGACGGTTATTTCAGAGTCTAAAGAAGTGGCTGGTGATATGATTACAGAGACTGTGCTTGACCAGGTTTGGATTGATTTTGTTTATTTAATGAATATCTCTAATTCTAGATTATGATGATTTCTTTCTGTTTGAAATCTTTCGTTGTTTGTTTCCTTGCTAGAGTTCTTAATGTTTCCTGGTTGAAATTCGCACTCATTGCTTTGCTTGCCGAAAAGTATGAAATTTATGTTAATTAACATAAGGTGATGCACCAAGAAAGAAATAAACGACAAAAGGAATTTGAAACATGATATGGATAGGAAAAACTTTCAGTGTCTAGGTTGCCCTGTTTTCTACAATGCATGATATATCTTCAAATTTTATAGCTTCAAATTTTGTGGAGGAACCCTTTGTATCTGCTTAGGATGCAAATTAGGATAATTAAGTTTGTTATGTAAGGTTGCTCTGATTACTGAAGGTATGAAACACCTTATGCTTAAGATCTCATATAGGCCAAGGTAAAAAATCTGAGTTTCAAGGCCTTCTCTTGATTCAAATGTTTCAAGGCCTTCTCCTATATAACTAGGCATGATGGCATCTTTTTTGCATCAAGTTTGAAGTTTTATATACACTTGTAGAAAATGTGTCTTGGATCAGCTTCACGGTTATTATTCAATCAAAATTATATCCTTTTATTGGACAAAAAAGGAATTATTATCAATATGGTGCAGGTGTTTGGTGACAAAGCATTTGAGAAACTTGGAAAAAGTTTCATTTCTATGCATTTCTCTGATCATTACTCTGGCATCCACAAGAAGGTATTGTCGTTCAAGTTTGTGCTTCCAGGTGCCAACAACATGGCGGATATGGCGCGACTGGTGGCTCTTGTGCCATATTATATTGATTTGATTGGAAGATATAAATTAAGTTCTCAGGTGGGTGAATTTGCCCTACCTTATTATTATTGTGGACACCATCTGTTGTCTATGATCATTTATGTATAATCCTTGATTGGTTTGACTCTGATTTTATATAGGCTCGGTCCAAGACAGAGGCTGCCCGATTAAAGGTTGCTCAAGAACTACAGAAGGAACTTCATAATGCCCGGCTAGAAACCATGCAGAGAAGAAAGGCAGAAAAGAAAAAGATGATGGAGGAGGCTGAAGCAAAGCTCAGTTCAGAGGCCATCCGAAAGAAAGAAGCAAAGGATCGTCTTCGTCAGATGAAGAAGGCTATGCCGAGGATGAAAATGACTCGCAGTTCCTAGTTTTGGAAATGTCCAAGCTTCATGACTCAGGTTTAGAACACATGTTCTAGTTGGGTCCTCACTTTCTGCCCTTCATAACATTGTTGTTTTGTAGCATGCATTACTCCTACATGTTAGCTAGATATGCATAGCCACATTTTCGTGGGTTTTGAATGTTTACCAAATCTGGAATTCTGAAGTATTTATTTTTCTGTGTTCCTCATTTACTCCTACAAAGTTAGCAAGATATGCAATTATGCATAGCGGCGAGATATTCCTTTTGGAGGGCAAAATGCTGAACACAAAGCATCTACTTAGTACTTCAAATATTTTGGAATTGCTATCTGAGGTTTTTACTTAAGCATATAGCATATATCAAGTTAGCTAAAAAATACTTCTCTCATGAATATAACATGAATATTTTTATCAAGTTTGCATTACAATATTTAACTATCAAAAAATGTTTAATTCCATATCATGCTTGTATTGAAGAACATGAAACTCAATTAGGGTAACTTAAAAACCCAATTCAAACATCCAATCCAGGCATGTGACAGAACTATTGTAAAAACTAGTGAATAATTCAGATGTATCATAGTGTTGAAAATTGCTATTTTTTTTAAACAATTTATTATAATCTGAGAAAGCCATGCTTAGCCTAGTATTTCTTGAAAATGTCTGGATATCTTTTCTTGTTAGTAGCTACTCATGCTTCAACTATAATGATGTTTACCAACAAAACTGTTGAAAAAAAGAAAAAAGAAAAATTAGAAGTGGGGTTACAGACATCCAATAGTGGAGCAACATGGGTTTGCTTTTTGTATCTGCTTACGTGACACTAGGGTAAATTTTCATAAAAACAAGAAGGTTTGGAAAAATCTATTCAAAAGGTTCATTTATGAAAAATAAGAGTTTGAATAAAATTTATTAAAAAAGTAATAAAAGTTTAAAGTTTTTGTTTTTTTTGTTTTTGGTCCAGAGTTTAAAAAGTTTTTGTAAAGATGAACTGCTAACGTTACACAACAATTTGCTCATGGCCCAATATGGTGGCAAATTGAGACAACTGAGAGAAGGACATTGCAAATCGAGATGAAAAATACTATATGGAAGAATTCTCCAATTTCTTTTTATTATTATTAGGCTTAAGTGCAATTTTAGTCCCTTAACTTTTTTTGTTGCAATTTTGGTCCCTTAACTTTCGCAAAGGTCTCAATTTGGTCCCCTAAGTTTTTTTGTTGCAATTTTGGTCCCTTAACTTTCGTAAAGGTCTCAATTTGGTCCCCTAACTTTCGCAAAGGTCTCAATTTGGTCCCATAACTTTTTTTGTTACAATTTTGGTCCCCTGACTCTTAAAAACGTCTCACTATTAGTCCAAAGTGTACTTCCAAGTCATGAAAACGTCTCCGCAAAATGATCCTTTTTTAATCCACTTCACTCATATTTATCACGTCATCAACCAACTCAACCTTTAGATCGGCACTAACGACAGATAATGGATGGAAAAAGTGCACTTGGGACCAACAGTGAGACGCTTTCAAAAGTTAGGGGACCAAAATTGCAACAAAAAAAGTTAGGGGACCAAATTGAGACCTTTGCGAAAGTTAGGGGACCAAAATTGTACTTAAGCCTTATTATTATTATTGTTGTTGTTGACATGTTGTTGTTGAATTATATCTTAAAATTTTTGTATAGTTATTAAAAAATTATTTTGCACTCATTTCAGAATAAAATTATAAATCTCAAGACAATTCAACAATGAAAAATAATAGCTCTTCAAAGTTTTAGTTCTCTGTAAAATACTAAAATTACTTAAAAACTAGATTTACCAATGCATGCTTCAAATGATTCCACCACCTTATTTTAGTTAAGGTGTGTGCGTGTGTTATGTTTTAAGTAACATCTAATTACAAACTGGACTCTAATTTCAAATACCAAAATTTAGTTAAAAATAGTGGCAAGAGATCATGAAATCTCATGTCAAGTTTAACTTTATTCAACCCTAAAATAACCACACAAAAAAACAAATCCTAGTTCGATAAATTAATTGAGATGTTATATCAATTTTGTAAATAAACCACTATGTTGATAAAGAAGCGGTTATTGCCAAACTATATTAATTAACTATTATTTGGTTAGGTATTAATTAACTATTATGTTTTAAATCAATGTCGGTGATAATTTTGGATCATATTTGTATCTTCTGTTTTTTTTGTTTTGTTTATAAAATTAGTCTTTACTTTCAATTTTGCTTCATATGGTAATTTTCTCTTCTTTTTCTCATTGGCTAAAACAATTTTTTTCATGAAAATAAAAATTATAACACAGTATAAATACTTTTTTTTTTTCAAAATATTAGTCTTCATACAAATATTTTGTTCTAGGTTCAAAGCAAGACGTGTATATGAAAATGACTTCCTTGGTAAAGACAAATTACTTTGGTAATCAGTAACTCTCGAAAGAATTAATCTTTGACTATCAAGTAAAAGATACTGTCTGATTTTTTAAAAAAATAAAGAAAAAAGAAAAATACTAGACTTCTTGAAATGCCAGACTTCCAGATAGGGAGACTAAAATTCAATGAAAAGGGTAAACAAAGAGAGGTCATTATTATTAGGAAACAAGGTTGTTGTAAAAGGAATGAAAGGTAGCATCATAAATCATTTTAATTTTTAAATCATAGATTTGGGTGTTTTAATGTTATAAAGATGACAATTTTAACTAAATTCTTTAAGCAGAACTTAAAATGATTTTTGTCAACATGCTACTTAACTTGGTCATAATGACAAGATGCCCAAAAGAAAGTGAATTTCATATCTATTATTCCTCTTCCAATTACACCAAAATCTCTCATTTTAGAATGAGACAATGGTCTTTACATGCTTGTTGGAGTTATCTCCTACATCCTGGATTCCTCTCCTTCCAACTAACACCTACAAGATAAGATTATTTTACATTACAATTTGCAAGTAATGAGGCCAAAAATTCCACTACAAAGAATTTTGAATGGGCAGAATCTCATGGCTATTCAATTTTTTTTGGTGTCTCCGGATTAGCAGTTGCTATTACCAATTATGTGCATGGATCCTTCAAGAATCCACAGAATAAGCATCATCATCACAGCTTAATGAACTAGAAGGATGGTACTAACTAAGCTTTTATCAATCCCCAGAGGCAATGACTACAAATACATCATCAAGGGACCATTTTCTTGGCACTGACTTTTCTGAAGGGTTGATTATGGCGCGATCTTGGTTAGCAAGGCGATAGCCGATAACAATCTCGTTCCTTTCACGACCTCTAATCATTATATCATAAAAACAGAGTTCTTCCTGGTCAAATAAATAGAACTCAGCTGGCTTTATACACATTTCATTACCCTGCCATGAAAATATTATATATATAATCAGAAAAGGATCTTAAAAAAACTATTTTCACGAAAGTTAAAATATCAGAGTATATAACCAAAGAAATTAAAATTACTGGATCAGTTTGCATCCTAATAATCAAAATTGAGAGGAAAATACCAAGTTAATAGCACATGCCACAAAATAATAAAGGAGTTCACATAAAGGCTGAAAAAACACCTCCTCTGCAAATAATTCTTCAAGAACACGATTGATTTGCTTGTCTTCAGCCACCATAGCTAATGCCATGCTAACCAGCTCATTCGATAACACATAATCACTAATTCTGGAAACGGACACTAGATTTCTTGTCCTGGAATCCAGAATTTCACTGATTATAATTGATTTGTCTGAAGCTTGCTGCATTTCACGGATCCAAGAGCTGTGAGAGAATCCAGATAACCTTAAAGAAGCTGTTGACTTTGAGTCTTTGTAAGGTAGACGTCTTGACTGAAAAACAAACGAAAAAGGAAAGACAAAAGGGAAAATCAGTTTCTCTTAGAATTGAGATCATGAAACTCTATGACAGTAATTACTAATTAGTGATATGAACAACATTATAAGCCTAAACAGACCTGAATATCACGAATGAGTAGAAGGGTGGCTAGAGATCTAGAATCAGAATGAGCAACAGAGTCCTCCACTGATTCATCTGCAAGAATAAGGATCTGTTTTTAGAGTTAGTATACAGTTGAAACAGCTTTTGGTTTGGGTATGTTAGAGAGAATTGTGAAAGGTTGATAATTCTATTTAGTTAGCATACTATTGAAATTTCACATGGTGTATAAGTGCTAAAGGATTCCTTCCTCAAGACATTGATACATATATCCAAGGTTGGAATACAATAAATAAGAAGAGAAGATTTTGAAACTCACTGAATCAAAAGTCTCCAATGGAAGACTCTCCAAATGCCTTCTTATCACAGCATTTCCCTCCCGATGGACAAGTTTTATGTTAATTAGGCTAGAAACATCAAGTCCACCATCAATAAGTTTTTTTTCTCTTTCCTTTTCAGGAACCTCATTAAACATCCACAGTTCTGAGCCAGGGGCCAAAAATGCCTCAAGAACCTAAGATAAATCAATGCAGAGAACAATGAATTTTAGAAGAATTGAAGTGCATTATTTTAGGCACAAATTGTGGTACATGGAAATATTTATGTGACAATTTAGAGTCACAACATCATCCATCATATGGCAGCACAGTGCAGATGCACAGTTTAGTGAATTACCATAATCATATCATCAATATCACGGCGCCAGCCACAAAATAATATCTTCTCTGGATATTTAGGAGGGTCGGGTATCTTTAGGAAAAGACCCTTCCGTACCTGCACAGAGTATACAACATTAAAAAATGTACTATATAGATGTATATATATTGTGGGTGTCTGCAAACATAAGTTAGACCCAGAAATCATTGATTGTATGAATAGGACTGATAATGTACAGTATATACTACATTCTAACCACTCTGCTAAGTAATTTCTTCAATACTGAATAAACTGAGTGCTGAAATATTGAGTATAGAACAGAAAGATAACCTCTGGAAGAGGACCTGGAGCATATGTGTCATCATCCTCAGCTATAACAAGGACTTCATCCCCATCTCTCAGGACATAATTATCATCGGGATTTATGATAATTTTCCCCCCATCAGCAGCAACCTTAATTCCACAAGGTATTGCATCAGGGAATGAAATTAGCACATCCTTGAAACATAGACCATCCAGTTCGGGCCATCTTTTGATGTAAAACTCAGCATTCTCAAACCCCAGTACATCTTCCCATATCTGGCAAAGAGTAGAAAACAAATGAACCAACATTTCATAATACGAAGGTAAGAAGATAGGATGGGTATGGGAGTCAAAAGCAATTGATAAACTGTAAAACCCATAACATTGATGACATTGAATAGACACAAAACAGGCTGTCACTTCCCCTGTCTAGGCAGCAGAAATTATTTTACAAAGAGACATTGCAGAATTTCAGCTAGAAAGAGGTTAGGTTAAAAAAGCATTCTGTATGTGACTTAGTAAACGTATTCTCGCTGGGTAAACATATACAGAGACAATCACACACAACCCATCATGAGAAAGGGTGGAGCGAACTAGTATACCCCAGCTACTACCCCCAGGACAGGGGCCACCAATCTCTTTTTTTTGGCCGAATAACACTTACTAAAGGTAATTATTGCAATAACCTGTGCAAGGCCAGGCTGCAGAGCACACTGAATCATCAAGCGTCCAATTACATCATGTGCAACTACTGTTTCAATAAGTTCACCACCGACAAGTTTGACCAGCGGTTCATTATCAAGATCACTCATCTCCACCACAACATGGCCCTTTAAGCCCTCCTTTACCCCAGTGAGGCTCAGAACAACTCTCAAGGCACGGGCATCACTCTGGAGATGAAGATATATTAAAACATTAACAAAGGAGAAAGAACTCAGGAAAAAGTTAATGTTGCCTAAAAGTCAAATTGAAGGGCAATGAGATAGATAATATAACCTGATCAGCATTTTCATCAGAAGCCAATACAATTATTGCACGAGCCTTTGATACTGAAACCTGAGAATAAATAAAATTCAACGTCAATGAGTAAAAGCAACTTACAAGACCCAAGTTAAAAAGGCCAAAAAAAAACTAAAACAACTCAGCAATTGTTTTGAGTACTAAAGCAACTAAATAGATTCTATTAAAAGTTACACCTTCTTTAGGTCAGCCAGTATTAGAGGACTGCCACTTCTGCATATAACAGACGTTCCCATGAAGTCAAATTCCAGCTTTGCTATATCCATTTCCATTTCCTCCTTTTCTTTTTCTGCAAGCACCACAATGACTCCACCTCCAACACTCTTGTTTGCTATTGCTAGCTGCTTCAAAAGTGAACCCTGCAATCAAATATCACTTATTATCATCTACTTTTTCTATTCTCAAATGCACTAGGATTAATACAACTAATACAACGAAAAAGGATACATAATTGTACCCTAAGAAAGAAAGGGTTCATAATGTATATAAGTTATAACGTAAATTAAGTCTCCCAGAAAGATAGTCAACACGACATTCCAAACTAAAGTTCAAAAACTCAACAAATTATAACCATTGAGCAGCTTACCAATTTGTCACTCCAACCAAGAATGAGTATGTGGTTCAGTTCAATCACTTCACTCTTCCCTTTTCTGAGTGAATCCACCTTCTCTGATATGGCATCTGAAACAAGTCCAAGCATCATAGCAAATATCAGCATGCCACCTGAACTAATAGAGACAGAGACAATCCTCTGCCCAGTTCCTTCTGTTTCAGCATGATTTCCCGAGTCAGCTACATAAGTCCAAGAATGCCAGAGTGCTTCGGCAAAGCTACCACCAGTCACCGCATACAATGCTACTCCACCAAATCCTATAAGAAACAGTGTTGCAAAGAGAAGTGCAAGTAGCTTTGCATAAGGATATATGGAGAAAAATACATCTACCATATAAGCAATTCTCTTCTTTAATGGAACATCCTCCTTGTTATTCTTTGTTCTCCTCAAGATATTGATTATCCGAGGAAGGTAGTCAAGATATTTGTACAACAAAAAAGGCAAGACGAGGGTGAACAACACAATATACAGAGCAACTTTTCTACTGTCCATATTCAGGTTATCAGAAAATGAACCATCATCTTCTAAAGATCCCATTCTATAATTGGAACATGTCTCATTTTCACAACACATGTACCTTCTCTCATCCTGCAACCAAAGTAATTGAAAATATAGATAATTAATCAACCCAACAAAACTAAAACTTGAGACAAACTTTAAATGAGTTGAAACACAAACATACCTCCAGTTTTGCAAGCCTATATTGTAGAAAAGCTGAATAAGGTACAGAAATAATACAAGTAACAATGAGCTGCAATAAGAAAAAAAATTAATGAATTTTATAATCACCATTTTCATTAAATGTATATAGTCCCTACTAAGAAACATAGCTAATGATTATTACATTCAAAATCTTCATGAGGAAAGATCCAATCCTTACAATACCCTTTGCATAAAGGGATGGCCCAAGTGATCCACAGTATAACACTATCCTATCCTCAACAAATATATTACGTAAATATTGCTATTAACGATCACTACCATAAATCTTCTCCTTAGAGAATCCAATAGGAACAAAATTTGAGATTCGCAGACACTTTCTCAGCAAAAGCTGAGTAGAGATTCATTTTAATCAATGCTAAACTAGAGAGCTTTTAATGAACCTTCCACACTTCTCCCTCCACCACAATGCTATTACATCCCAAATTCATATTTTTTATGCTCTTGAAAAAATTAAAAAAAAAAAAAACAAATCAAGGTTTTCACACTTAATTTCAAGTTCTCACTATTTCCTCCAATCTAATAATATAGAAAGAAAACATCTAAAAATAATGAAGCCTCCACACTTCTCCCTCCACCACAATGCTATTCAGGGAGGAAGCAGTGGAACAACAACAAAATCACAAATTCAAATTTCTTATGCTCTTGAAATAAAAAAAAAAAAAAAACAAGGTTTTCACACTTAATTTCAAGTTCTCACTGCTTCCTTCATTCTAATAATATAGAAAACAACAACATCTAAAAATAATCATAAAAAAAAAAAATAAAAAATCCTCAAGTGCAGATAAATAACTAACTAACCAAATACAAGATCGGAGTGTGCTTATACTGCTGAATCCTCCTCGTGTTCGATAGCACTGGCAAAGTAACTATTGAAGTAGAAGTAGCAGCAACAGCAGTAGTATTAGTAGTCGCCGTCACCGTCGCCGTCGTCGTCTTCGTCAGAGTAGGAGGAGAACAACAAGAAGATGGAGAAGAAGAAGAGTTATGAAGAGGAGAAGCTGAAATCACCTCACTATTATTATTTCCTTCCAACTTAGTAGCACCGATCGATTTCGAGAATTCGAGCTTGGTGAGCTTGACGGAGGCTCGTCTTCTTCGAGTGGTTCCAAGGAACGACGGATACTTCCATTGTTCGTTAGGGAAATCACCATTACTACTCGCAGGGCTTCCATTGTCCACAGAGACTCTGAGATCGAAGCTTCGGTTCGAAGTAGGAGGAATCGAGAGTGTCTTAGGTCTCTTCAATGGTGGTCTTTCCAACTTGTTAAGGCTGAAATTGGAATCATCATTGCTCTTAGGCATGCTTTTACGAATTGAATATACTCAGAGAGAGAAAAGAGAAGATTATGGAATTTTTGTGAGCTTGAAGTTCATCGAAGTGAACAAAAATGGGTGGGATCTACAAGACGATGGGAATGAATGAATGAATAAATCAAAAGGGAAAGAAAGAAAGAAAGAAAGAAAGAAAGAGAATGGAAAATTAAATGAAATAAAAAATTATTAGCAAAGTCTTCTTTCTTCATTCATTCACAGACCTCTTTCTCTTTCTCTCTCTTCCTTTCTGAGTGCGCTGTGAATGCGTGAGAGAGAAAGCGAAAGAGTTTTATAATTATATTATTGTATTTGTATTTGTGTTAAAAGGCAAAGTCTAATAAAGCTAATTAAAAAAAATTGAGATCTTGTTATGTGATAAAGTTGAAAAAAGAGTTATGAATTCAGTTAGTATATTAGAAAAATCCCAATTCTGATTCTCACATATTACATCTATAAAGAGAAATTAAAAGTATTAATTTTCTTTTATACATATTGAGTTTATGTTAGAAAAATCTCTAATTTTGGTTTACACATAATATATTTATTATGAAGTGTTGAGAGAGAAAAAATATTTGAGTTGTGTGTTTCACCGACAATTTTTCTCTCTAGATGTTTTTTTCTCTCTCAGTATTTCATCTATAGTGTACTGTAGGGGATCCAAATTTGTTAAGAAAGATTAAGGGTATTAATTTTCAAATCAGATTAACGCCACATCGAATTTGTATGTGATAAAAAATCTAACTTCAATTCTCACATAATATACGGTAAGAAAAGAAATCTTATCTTTGATTTTCACATAATATACATCTAGAGAGAATTTAGGAGCAGTAATCTCCTAATGAGATTAGACTTCCCTTAATATTTAATAATATAATCTGAATATTTGTCATAAAAACTTAAAAAAGAAACTAATATAATTATTAGTTAATAATATACAAAGGAGATTATACAAAATATGCATATAAGAATTTCTTCCCCCAAAATGAACATATTATATTCTAATGAATTTATTATTTGGTGTAATATAATGAAGTCAGATTTTATATAAAATTTTCCCCATATGAACCCATTAATCCTAAGTAGTAAGTAATCCTATTTAAATATGTTTTTATTTCATCAAATTTGACCCGTGTTGATTGATTAGTGAGCTATGACACCTTAATATATAATTAAAAATGTTTAATTATGACTAAATGTAAAAAGATAGAATAGAAGCGCCAAATGTTGTGGTTTAAACAAAATTAAGACAATTTTAACTAAAGCAAAATGAGCCAAGCAAACATAACCTGTATAATTAAGTTGACTCACATTTTAGACNAAAAAAAAAAAAAAAAAGAATACCAAAATTTAGAAAATTAAAAATTGACTGTACGGACCATGGTGTAGTGGAAATGTGGAAATCTTTCAAAATTCAGTTTTTTCAGTTTACAGATTTCCCTTCTCAACTATTATTAAGTGGTTCCCACAACATACTCTTTCCCTCTTTGGTCCAAGTGCTGTAAGAATAATTAGACTAAAAATTGGAGCATAAAGTATGACGAAAGTCTCTGAATTATTTTTAGTCTGTGTACTTTTTTTTAATTGTTGTTATACTTGATATTTACCAGAATTTAGTTAGTTACTAATACAAATATATTATTCAATAAAAAATTAAATCAAATGATGATTTTTTTTGTCATTTTTATATATGGTTTATAGGGGTTTTGCATAATAAATAAAGTTCAAGTAAATTTTTGTGTGGGAGTTTTTAATTGAATAGAGAACAACAAGTATTCGAGTATATTCAACATTATATATACTTTACGTAATTTTATTCACTATTATTTAAATAATAAAATCACTTACTAACTTATACGTTTTTTTCTTGAAATCAATATAAAACAATAGGTATAATAATTTATTGAATGAGGAAAGAGACCAACCTACAAAAATTAGATGTTCCCTTTGTATGCCAGTCATCCTTCATTTTTTTATTTATTTTCTTGAAAGAATAAATTTCAAATAATTATTTTTAAATAGAAAAAATTCAATTGATTTTTCACTTTTCTATTTTAAGGAACTTCAAGCTTTTAACCAATCAAAGAACACAAAGTTGTTCTCTTTTTTATCATAAAAGAAGGAATGCGTTACAAATATTCAAAATACAATCATCCTATGCCTATTTTACTTGGGTAAGCAATTCTCACGCTATTAGCTAAAAGCCCAAAATAATCAATATTCAATATCAACAAGGAAGGCAAGGAATAAAAAACAGTTAGTTTTATATGATTTTGGCCAACAAATTGAGTAACTTTATCACTTGGAGCATTTCTCTCTCTCAAAACATGGAGTACCCTAACTTGAGTGAAGGACACGAAATCTCACATGCATAAATCAATGGAAAAGTACTAATTTCGTCTTCAAATTTTACATCAACTATCAATTCATTCGTCTTTAATCTTTTTTTTTTCCGTCAATTTCGTCCCTAATGTTTCACATTTTGGTCAATTTTATTATTTGCTCTTACTTTAGCCAAATATTATGGACATAATCTACATGACTAATGATATATAATGTAAAATTGATAGAAAAAGAAACTCGAATCCTAACTCAGATTGAAAAATGGGATGCAGTTTGTCACTAATTTATTGAAAGAAGTTAGTCAAAGGATAAAATTGACTAAAATGTGAAACATTGGGGACAAAAATGATAGCAAAAAAAAATTGAGGACAAAATTGACACTTGATGTAAAGTTTGGGGACGAAATTAGTATTTTTGCCTAAATCAATAAAAGAGGTATAATGGTGTGTAGATTAGTTAAGAGCATAATTTAAGAGATTAACAACATACAATAATTTTATTCTAAAATAAGAGGATCACAACGTAACCAACTTCTTAAAAGTAGAGACAGACCAACCAACTCTCAAATAGAAACTACTTAAAAACAGAGACAGACCAACCAAGTCTCAACTATTTGTGCTGAAGCTTGTGTTGGCCAATGATGCTGCACTTTTCTTCTTCCTCTTTAGATGATTCTCTTTCTCTGTCTCTGCAGCTATCCGGTTTCTACTGTATTGACGATATTGATTTTGACCCCCGCTACCTTTTTCCGTGAATGAGGGACCAGATGATCGCACGATATGCTTGTGGAGTTGGTTTCAGCACATGTTTCCATGTGCTCGCCTGATACTGGGATGCCCTTCTCCACCGTGAATGCTCTCAACGAGAGCATTCTGCTTTCTTTCTCCGACGTCTTTTTTACTTTCCTTCTACTACTGGTTCCTTTCCTGATCTTTGCGGGAATGATACCCCTGTTAATTTTCTCGATATCATCCAGTAATTTCACGATATACTTCTCTTCATTATTAGTCTTGAAGTTACAATAGGTTTTATTTTGATTCTTAATATTTAACTACTTGACAATATTATTTATTTAAAATTGTAAAACTAAATTTAACATCCTTTGTTTTATTAATCTTGATTGACAATATGAAAAAAGAACAAAATAAGTTAATCTTGATTGACCTATTTAACTAAATTTTCTATAATTAAGATCATTTATTATACCTACCTTGTTTTATTTTTTTTAAAAAAAAACTATATACCTAGAAAAAAAGAAAAATGTGTATAAATATATATATACATGTTTTTATTATTAGATTAATTTCTTTTCTCTATTCTATTTTTTTTTTGCACCCATACCAATTTAAAATAAGCACTTACATATATATATATACACACTATCTATGGTGGAGGGGACGAAAACAAATGGCAATTAAAGTAAGATGGAGAGATAAACAACAAATGGCAATTAAAATAAGATGGAAGGGATAAACAACAAGTGTATTTGTTGTAAATCACTTGAATGTATTGATAGTGTTATGAGGTTGTTTTTGTTGTCCATGAGATGGTTTTATGGGTTATTTATTGTAATCAATATACCATACCCTACACTCACTTCTCATCTAAATATGTTATTGTGTTGGCATAGTGACATATCTTTTAAATAAAATATAAATATTTTATGATGTTATTAAAGTTACAAACTTAAATATTAATTTATTTAAAAAAATTTCTATCACTAAATATCAAACAGTGAAGTTTATAATATAAATTAAGAAATTTATAATCATAATCATATAATAAAAATAGAAAATAAATAATATAAATTAAGTTCAAAGTTTATAATAATAAAAAAAAAACAAAAGACCATTTCGTGCTCCTAACATTTGGGGGCACAACTGACACAAATAAAACGTTAGGGACATAATTGAAAATCACCACAAATGTTAGGTGCACGAAATGTTCTTTTGCCTAAAAACCTTAAGAGAAAGATATAAGAAATTTTAATTACTTTTTGTTTCATTATCCATAAAATCTAATGATAAACCGGTGAATGAATGAATAGACAATTCACATTAGAGCAAAAGCAATGAATGAACAGTACACCACAAAGAAAGAAAGAAAGAAAGAAAGAAAGAAAGAAAGAAAGAAAGAAATAGAAAAATCTTAATTAATGACATGTTCATGATTCATGAGTCCTTCAGCAATATTTCTACTAACTTCATTCTTGTTCCTGAGAATTAGATTATCCTATCCCATCACTTTTTTTTTTTTTTCAAAAATTAAAAGTTGAATTAATCCTGGTTAACCCAGAAAAAGAGAGCGAAATGCCTTTATTCGAATTTCACCTGAATTGGCCGGGAAGCAAAAAAAAAATGCAGCTAGCTCAAATCACGCTTTAACATTATTCGAAATTCGAAAACCGTTTCAAAATTTCGTCTGGATTCAAACAAAAACACCAAAACGCACTCTCTCCATTTTGTTGCTAATACAGATCATACAACTATACAAGTTTGTCCGAATCTGGAAAACGCTTCACTCGTGACGAAGAATCACGAACTTCTTCTACTTATAAGTTATAACCTAGCTAGCTAGCTTACCTTATTCCTCATTTCCACCGCCAGATCCAGATCTGTAGAATCTCCTCTCATATCATACTCCTCGTTCTTCTCTGTTTTTGCAGCAGCTCAGCGAAGAAGAAGAAGAAGAAGAACACCGCCTCACCGGATTTCTCCTCCGATCGATCATCGATCAGCCAGCTGTCACCGTCTTCATCCGATCTTCTCCGTTCAGATCTGTTGAAGGTTGGCATTAAGATTTCTTTTCCATAGATTTGTTTCAGTGGAAAGGAAGCTCGATCGGAAGTTGGATCGAGAGATCTGGAGATTCATTCTTCACTGACGAATGATGTTAGGATTTATGGTTTTTATGAATGCGAAATAGTTGTTTGTTTAATTGGTTAGATCTGCTTGAGGTTTTGAATGATTTTGATGATTTTTTTTTATGCTCAGATCTGAAATTCTGCTTTTGTGTTGAACAGAATCTGTTTGAGAAGATGACCCAAATGGTATAACTCTATCACTGAGGGTTTAAATCTGACGTGGAATCGCAGATCTGATGATGTGGCATCGTAGATCTGATGATGTGGAATTATAGATCTGCCTCGTCATTCTTATCTTTTTAGTATGATTTTTTTTAAAAAAAAATTAAGAGTAAACTAACAATTTAGCCCATGAAAGATTACCGAGCTGATAACTCGGTTCCTGAAAGATTACAATGTACAATATAGTCCCTAGAAGATCAAAACGTTGTATTTTTTTAGTCCTTAAAAGATTAAAACAGTATACTATTTAGTCCATAAAAAGGCCTAATTAGTATTTCGTTTTGATCTTTCAGGGACTAAATTGTATATTTTGATCTTTCAGGGACCGAGTTGTCAACACAGTAATTTTTTAGGGATTAAATTGTTAGTTTACTCAAAATTTAATTTAGTTGTTTTGGTTGTTCTGATGATGTGGCATCGTAGATCTGATGACCTGGAATTATAGATCTGCTAGCCTCGTCATTCTTATTTTTTTAATGGTTTTTTTTTTAAAAAAAAAATTAATTTAGTTGTTTTAATCAGTTAACTTTTTGACTCGTGTTTCTGATTTGTCAGTTGAGTTGATACATACTATTAATGATTTGTTTTTTTTTTGGCCAGAAAGAGAGTTCTTTTAATGATAGTACATATTAATGATTCTAAACTTGATAAGAATGTCTTAAAGTCTAATAAACTTTTTGAGACAAAAACATATGACAAATTTTGATTTTATTATTTCTGGTTGTTGATTTGGATTTGAAAAAGTTTAGGTTTCTGTTTCAATGGTTTAAAAAGAGCATAGTAAGATGGTCATTAATTAATGTAAGGTGATCCTGAAATGGAAATCATTAATCATTAATTAATTAATGACTTTGGATTCAAGTGTGAGATATGCTATATTAATCTGTCTTAATTATTAGAAAACTTTTTTAAAAATCGGTGTTTTATATGACTTTACTTTTTATTTTTGTTTAATTTTTAAGTTTTTGTCTAGGTAGGTTAATTATTTTAAAGAAACTCTTTAATTAAAAATGGATTTCGTCAAATGAACTGAAATTCTTAAAGTTTTAATAAAATATTTTTCTAGTATTACATTATTACGTTTTTTTCTTACTTTTAGCTCTACCTTAATATTATTTTATTAAAACTTTATAAACTTCAGTTCAAATTAATTTCAGTAAACCAAAAACCCTTGAAAATTAGCTATTTTGACCAACTCATTTTTTAGTCCTACTGTGTTGACTCGAGTTGATGTATATTGAAAACTCCAAACTTTACAAAAAAAAAATATTGAAGACTCTAATTTCATCTGAATGTTGAAACGTAGACAATTTTTCAAGAGGAAAATAATTAAATAAGTTTGAAGTTTTAATTATTGTTTTTAGTTTGTTGGTCTAGATTTGAAAAAAAAAATCTTAGTTTTATATAAGACTATTTTCTCTTTTGCAAGTTAAAAATATTTGAACCCTTTTTAAACTCAATTTTCATTGGCTTAGTTCTTTTAAAGTTGGCTCATGTAAAATTCCTTAACTTGGATAACTTATTTTTTAAAATTGTCTAGGTGAAACTCACCGATTTACATTAACAACTCTAAATTTAATACAACAGCGTAAATGCTGAGTAATTTATTTTGGGGAAAAGTAATTAAGGAGCTTGAAGTTCTAACTTAATTGTTGTTTATATATTTGTCCTTTGAGGAAAAGATAAACAAGTTAATTTTAAAAAAAAAATCTTAAGAATCTTCACATTCTCCAAATTCTCAATTGATTTTGAATCTAGGGTTTGCTATTCTTTAGAAGCTAGGAAAAAAAATTGGATGCTTGGGAACTAAATAACAATGTTGTATGCTAAATATTCTTAACTTTCAAGAAAGATACTAAAATTTTAGAATGCTCAAAACTCAATAGCAGCTGTATATGTATGTATATATATATATATATATGATCAATTAATGACACATTAATTAGTAAAGAATTAATATGGTTGCTTCATTCTTGCAGCTTTAATTTAGTGCAATATTACATATCACTCTTGATAAGGATAGATATTAATCTATATCTAATCTTATTTTGGTTTGTGGCTCTGTTGATACGAGGATGAATCCCTTGTAGTGAGTAACTCATTGCAGGACCTTGTAGTGTGACACATGAACATCAAAATGCAGTGTTTTAATTTATCAAAACACTGCGTTTTGGTTATGGCTATCTCACACTGTAAGGTCCTGCAGTGAGTAAATCACTGCAAGGGATCCACTCAGTTATTGATATGTGATATTGAAAAACATGATTTTGTTTTTTTTTTTTTTGCTCCCATATATTTGTACACACATATATATAATGTGTCTGATTTTGATGATACTAATCTTTGATTAATTAATAATGTATGGGTCTAGATTTGAAAATGGATTTATCAAATGATGCCCGAAGCAGCAGTAATAATATGGAGAGCAATGGATTATTAGAAAATTACGAATTGGGAAACAAGATTGGCTCGGGAAGCTTCAGCACTGTAAGAATAGCAACACATATATTAACTGGTCATAATGTTGCCATTAAGATCCTTAACCGGAGCACCATAAAGGAGATGAAAGTGGAAGATAAGGGTATGTATATATATATATATATTCTCTGGTTTATAATTAATTACTTATAACATCTTTCAATTTTCATCCATCTATTTAAGCATGGAACTTTAAAATTTTAACTTTTACCCCGTTTTTCCTGTTGAGTTGCGATAGAAATTAAGTATAACTTTTTTGCTAGTCTATCATTGTTTAATATTTTTTTTTAATATGATTGCTTTACCAACAACCACTTGATGCAATGTTAAGTGAGTTGCAACTCATGAGAAAAGATAAAAGTTTGATTTTTGAAGTTGATGTTATTGAGATAATTTTAACTATTCACTAATTTTCGAATCGAATAGTATTAAGTTTTGTCTAAACTATTACACAAGTAGACAAGCTAAGGACACCTATAATTTCACAAATATTTGTTATGATTATGTTTTCAAATTCCTAATGTACTCTTAGCTCATTTAACATGCTTATATGGTTTTGGTGTTTAATGTTTTTTGGCCTTGTTGCAGTTAGGACAGAGATTAAAGTGATGAGAATGTTGAAGCACCCTCATATTATAGGAACATATGAGGTGATAGAGAGCCCTACACATATATATATTGTGATGGAGTATGCTCCTTATGGAGAACTATTTGATCGCATTGTAGAAAGAGGTATGGTTCCTGAAGATGAAGCTCGAACATATTTCCAGCAGGTACGTACGTAGGATTATTCATCTACTTCTATTTTTCTACGTCTCAACGTACTATAATGCTCATTTTTAGACATATATAGTAAGCAAAACTAATCATGCATGATGAGTCTTAAATATTCCCCACTAATATATATATATATACTTCTGAATATTGTGAAATATATAGACATACATATTCTATATGTATTTCTTTGCAAAATATGTATGACTTTATTTTCATCTACTTCTATTTCATTACATAAGCTTTATTTTGATCAATTTATATGAATTGTTAGATATTTATAAAAATAGAATACGTTAACGTTGGCCGACTCATATAATTGACCTCAACCACTTAGTGAGAAAAATGTTTTGATTGTTGTTATTTATGCATTGTTGAATGAAAAGTGTCAATTTTCTTTATCTTCTTCTATAGGAAGAATGATTAATGAGGCTGGTTTGCCAAATGTGGTACTAAGGGGATGTGTCTTGTGAATTGGGTGTTTTTACCCCATTCTCTATTGTTAGGATTTTGTTAAGTGATTGTAGTTTACTTGCTGAGGATTGTATTATGTTGCTGTTGTTCTTTTTCTGTTTTAGTTGTACGTAATATGTTGTTGTTTCCTTTTTTGCTTTGGTGTTTGTAGTTCTGTTTTGGTGGAATGGAAGTTCAATTGTTCAAAAAAAAATGAAAAGAGTTCATATTTTTAAAAGGGAGATCAGATAATTCACATGTTTTATGGGAAGTATTCTCTTAATTGCATACATACATACATACATAGATTCTTTATTAACTAATGTAATTGAGGTGATTAATTATATTACTTATTGTGTTTAATTTGTTGGAATTAAGCAGATAGTGAGTGGAGTAGAGTACATTCACAAGAGAAGGGTGGTTCATAGAGATTTGAAGCCTGAGAATATACTTTTGACTTCTAATTACAATATCAAGATTGCTGATTTTGGTTTTAGCAACTTCTTGCGTGATGGTTGCTTTCTTAAGACCAGCTGTGGAAGCTTTCACTATGCTGCTCCAGAGGTTAATTATTATTATATTTTAGATTAATGAATTGAGAATTAATAAATGTATATATACGTATAATATTTTCCTTTAATTAAGTGATTTATTATTGATTTTCTTGGTTATATATATAATTTTTTTACAGTTAATAGATGGAAAATTGTATGCTGGACCAGAAGTAGATGTGTGGAGCTGTGGCATAATCTTATATGCTCTTCTTTGTGGCCACCTTCCATTTCAACATTCAAACAATGCAGATCTTTTTAAACTCATAAAGGTATATATATTATTACTGATCATTAATCTAATTATTATACTTTCTTTTTTCTCTTCTCTATATAATAAAAATTAATGATTTGATCATTTAAAGATGACAGAATTTTTAATTTAGTACAGGTGAAATATAGAATTCTTAAACTTCAGTTAATATTTTTAACAAAAAAATTTAATTCATGATTGTGATTGCACCGTTGAGCTAAATCTTATAATTCTTTTAGGACTTAATGATTTAAATACTCAAGAAATCATTATGTCTTTTGCAACTTGCCTTCAATATATTCTAAGCACTTTATAAGATTAAAATGACATTTCAGTCTTTAGATTATATGTGCACTATCATTTTAGTCCATGACTTTTTTTAAAAAAATTTAGTTTACTCCTTAAAAATCTAACTTGTTACAAATTAGTCCCTCTACAGATATCTTAATAATGTACAACCCAGTCTCTAAAAAGACTAGATTGTAACCATTCATGAACTCTAATAAGGGACTAAATCTAATATTTCTAAATTTCAAGGACTAAAATAGTATTATACGCACATAATTTAATGACTAATTAATTTGATCATTTACTCAACACTTTAGTTTAATGGCTGAAAATTAATGTGAGTTCAAACATTAGTGACTAATATAATTTGTGTATATATATATATATATTGATGATAGAATGGGACTTATACTCTGCATGGGCATCTATCACTTGGAGCAAAAGATTTAATTTTAAGAATGCTCGTGGTGGAACCCATGAAGAGGATGACCATACGACAAATACAACAACACCCATGGTTCCAAGTTCGATTTTCTCCTTATCTATCATTACCACCATCACAGGGAATTAATCAACTTCTCCAACAGGTAATATAATTAATTAATTAAATTGTCACAATATGTATGTATGTATGTATGTATGTTATATATAATAATGCTTGCTTTAATAATTTGATGTTTAATTAGATTGATTTTTAATTGATAGGTTGATGAAGAAATTCTTCAGAAAGTGGTGGCAATGAAATTTGAGAGAGATTATGTGGTTGAGTCTCTCAAAAATCAAAAGGAAAATCGGGTATGCATGTCTCTAAAATATTAATTCTCATCATATATGTTTTATTATGAAATTGCTCATTTTTCTTACAAGTGCAACTATATATATATATATATATATATATTTAGGCTACTGTAACATACTATTTGTTACTCAACCATCGGTATTCTGACTCTGGCGGCTATCTCAAAACTGTGTTTAAAAGGATAACGGTGAGTTAATCTTCTCCATCTTCATTTGTTTCTTCGGTTTTTATTAATATATTAGTCTATTCTTTTATGTAATTAATTATAAGGCATTTCTTATTTATCGGTTTTAATATACAGTCTAATATAAGATAGATTTGGACTAATTAAAACCCTATTTTGGTCCCTCACATATTATCTTTTTCTTAATTTGGACCTCTTTAAATTTTATTTCTCAATTTGGTCTCTCACAAATACTTTTGTTATCAAATTAATTTAGTCCCTCCATCCAGTTTTTAACAAAGTTGGTGATATGACACTATTAAAATGATGACACAAAATTAATTCATTTATCATCATTTAACTTAACACATCATCATTTAACAGTGTCACATACCGACTTCGTTAAAAATTAGATGAGGAGACTAACTTTAATGATGGAAACATTTGTAAGGGACCAAATTGAGAAATGAAATTTAAGGAGAACCAAATTGAGAAAAAGATAATACGTGAAGGACCAAAATAGAGTTTTAATCGATAGATTTTGGTTCGAATTAAAAGATTTGATCATAAAAAAATTAAAATTGTTTTGATCATAACAGAGAGAAAACTTAATACAAGACATTATATATGTATTGACTATGTCTCTATGAGAACAGAAAGTAAGTAATTAACTACAAAAACATATTTGACATACTTTTATAATCGATCTGTAGTCCCATATGAACTATTGGGATAATTGCTATTTGCTAGTACTCATGCCCTAGCTAGCTATAGATAGAGCATGAAATTTGATATACTTTTCTAGCTAGCCCTAGCATATATATATTGTCTCATTAATTTGATATTAAATAATTATGTTTTGATTTGACTGCTAATTATATATATGTATATAATTAGGATAATGGTACTGTGAGTATCATCAACCATGGGGAAGCCAGTACTAGTAGTGGAAGTGTTGTTGCTCCACTTCATAATAATAATCATGTTCATGGCCTGCGGTTTCCATGGCTTATGGGAAATAATAATCAACCATTACAAATGAGACCACGGTCATGGACACTCCTTCAGGTATATATATATATATAACACTCATTAATTAACATTCTTCTAATTAAGCTCTTTTTTTTCAATTAGAATAAACTAACAATTCAGTCCTTAAAAGATCACTGAGTTGATAACAAAGTTCTTTAAAGATAGAAATACACAGTTTAGTCTCTGATTGGTCAAAACAATATATTTGGTCTTTTTCATAGATTAAATAGTATATCTGGTTTTTTTTTGGTAAATAAATAGTATATCTCATTTTAATGTCTCGTAACTTTCATTGTTTTAGTTCAATCTTTCAGTGTACTGATCTATATCCTATACAATTAATCCATAAACTTATTTTGCTATAGTTAATCTTGGCTTCTTGCTAAGATAATAAGCATCAGTCATGTTAGATGTTAATTAATTAAGGTTTTATCCAAAATTGTGTCATCTATATATATATGCTCTGAGTTTTAATAGGTCTGTTACTTTCATTTTGAACATTAATTTTCTTGTGTACGTTCCTAAATTATGAATGACATGAATATGATAAATAAAAAATGAATCTTTTATGACATGCATGTTCTGGTTATATATCAGCTTGTTTAATTAATTTTCTCCTTTAATTTTGTTATTATCAGTGTTATAGTAATAATCGTGGGGAGATAATGATGGAAGTTTTCAAAGCACTGAAAGAGTTAAACGTGATGTGGATAATAATTGCACCTTACGTTGTGAGGTGCAAATGCAATTCTCCAATGGCAGCACGAGAAGGTGGGATACTTCACACAAATGATCCCACCATTTTTCACAATGATCCTACTGCTCTTGCTGAAGAAATCAAGTTTCAAGTGCAGGTACGTGATCCATGTTTATAATTCAAAAGCTACTATCTATTATCAAATTTATAAAATATTATAGGTTAAAGTGTAAATTTGGTCTTATATCTTTTGTTCAGTTTCCAATTTGGTTCTATATATTTTTTATTGACTTTCGTCCCATATCTTTGCAAATGATCCCAATTTGGTCTCATATCACGTTTGGTCTCATATCTTTGCAAGAAGTTCCACCATTAGGGTTTGGAATATGGGACTAATGTAAAATGTAAAATCTTTGGCAAAAGTGCAACATGACCATTGAGACCAATTTGCAAAGACATGAGACCAATTTTGTAACATGACCAAAAAATATGGGACTAAAAGTGCAACAAAAAAAATACGGGACCAAATTGAGAATTGAGCAAAAGATATGAGACCAAATTTACACTTTGGCCAATATTATAAGATGAAAGAGTAAACAATCAATTTATTAGTCCTTTGGATTATATGAGTGTTGTTATTTTAATCCTTGAATTTTTCAAACGTTTGATTTATTAATCTCTGAAAATCCATGTCTCGTCACAATTTAGTCCTTCTAAGGAGTGAGTTAGTACACTTTTGGAGTGTTTATCAAGGGACTAACTTGTAACAAATCGTCAATTTTTGGAGACTAAACTAAAGTACATTTAAAAAAAAAGGGTTAAGATGACAACAACTTCCATATAATCGAGGGACCAAAATATTATTCTACTCTAGCAGTTAAAGTATATGCAAAATTTTAGCTAGCTCTTGCTATCATACTAGCTAGTTCTTTAATTTTACTTTCAAATGTTGCAAAAAATGAAACAAAGATTCTTAATAATTACATGTGTTTGTTTCATGGATTATTATGCAGCTTTTTAAAGGTGGCAAGGATAAATTTTTGCTTGATCTACAAAGACTGCAAGGCTCTCCAGTGGCTTATCTGGATCTCTGTTCTTCTTTAATTAGTCAATTTCGTCACATTTTGACTATTAATTAATTATGAAGGCACTCACCATGATATGTGTTTTGTCATCTATTAATTTTTTATCATTTAGTTAATTTTTACAGCTTATTTAAATTTATATTTCATTTTAAATTAGTCTTTAAATGATAATTAAAATTTAGATCCTTAATATTTAACTATTGACAATATTATTTATTTGGAATTCTAAAACTAAATAAAGACCCAATTGGTTGTATATCACAATTAATATATATTGGCAGAATCAATATTAAAATCTACATGTTTTTAACTCAAACTTTCATATATCATAATAATTTATATAGCTCTAAACAAACGGTAATATTACATATTTAATCATTAAAGACTAAGTCTAAACATAAAACTAATTAATTAAAAAAAACTATAATTAAAATTTTGAGTAACCTAAAAGCACTAGATAATAATTAACTTTTCTCCTATCATATCTATAGAAACAATTTCTAGAATCTCTTATTTGGATATTCAACAAGCTTTGTCCAGTGATATTGGAACACAGAAACCCAAACGTGAAGGAAATGGTGAAAGAGAAACACCATGAATTTGATTTATGCCTTCTCTATCATTAATATTATTATTCACTGTTGTAACTTCACCCTTATTCCTTGAACTAGGAATAGCAGAAGCATAATAAGCTGATTTATTCCTAACTAGTTTCCTGCAAAACATATTTAGAATTAATTAATCCATGCATCCATCAACATATCTAAATATATATAAAAATTTTTGTAATTTTTTTTATTTATCTTTCCTTTTTGGGTTATGAGTTGTGTGGTTTTTACTTTTTAGCTAGGCTGTCTAGGGTTTAGAATATACTTTTCAAAAAAAAAATCTATGAAGAAAGTAAACAAGAGAGTGCATTATTGTGAAATAATTTAGTCAAAGAGTTTAATTAATAAGCTAATTTGTAGTCATTAATAAATGGCTTAAGTGCAATTTTGGTCCCCTAACTTTCGCAAAGGTCTCAATTTGGTCCCTTAACTTTTTTTGTTGCAATTTTGGTCCCCTAACTTTTGCAAAGGTCTCAATTTGGTCCCCTAACTTTTTTTGTTGCAATTTTGGT
>QANZ01055156.1:24246-37888 GCA_003254925.1 Chamaecrista fasciculata | reverse complement strand
AAAATTTATTATGGTTAAAATTACAAAATAGCTCCAAAGGGTACCAAAGTGTTAATGGAGAATACCACAGGGTACCAAAGTGTCAAGTTTCAAACCACAGGGTACCAAAGTGAAATAGGGTCAAACCACAGGGTACCAAAGTGTAATTTACCCTAAAAATAATGTATTGAATATTACAAGTCATTATATATATAGTTATTAATGAAAATGAATCAAACATTGAACTTTAACCAATAAATGGATTGGGTCGCTAAACTACTAATTAAGTGAGTAGTGTATATATATAAAATTAATGAAGTTATTTTTTTAAAAAAAAAAATCAAAACTATACATCTTGGTCTAAATTAAGTATTAGTTTTTTTCCCTCAATTTAGTTCTTATTTTTTTTTTCAATTTAGTCCAAAAGATTCATCCATGATCAAATATATTTTAATTAGTCTCTTTCTCTCTCTCTTTTTTTTTTTTAACAGAATCAATGACATGTAGCAGTGACACTCTTGGATTAGGGGTATCACATTACTCTCTCTGGTTCACAATATCTGCTGGAATTTGGAGAATTTTTTGTTTCAAAATATCTGTTGTTTAATTTTACAAAATCAAGAAAACATTAATTACTTTTTTACAATTTTATCTCTATTTATTCTCTCATTGTTTAAATATTCTTTGAAAATAGAGATGAATAAATAAGGGTAATTTAGTCTTTTTATCTTATATTTTTCTAAATTTAAGATAAACTAATCATTTAATTTCTTAGTGTGTACGTAACTATAAAATTATAGCAGATATTGTGAACCGAAGGGAGTATCATGGTAAAGTGTTAAAAAGTAGATAGAAGAACTAAGTTTGATAAAAGATGAACTTGTGAAGATCACCATGCAAGCTGATAATTAAGAACATTTAACAAAGACATTTTAAAGAATTCTAATCCGTGTGAGAGAGAATAAAATGACACATAGAAAAAATAATTATTTTTTTATAGTATTAGATATCCTAAACAATTTCTTAAGATTTAA
This sequence comes from Chamaecrista fasciculata, assembly GCA_003254925.1. Classification (NCBI taxonomy): domain Eukaryota; kingdom Viridiplantae; phylum Streptophyta; class Magnoliopsida; order Fabales; family Fabaceae; genus Chamaecrista; species Chamaecrista fasciculata. The sequence goes on along the minus strand of QANZ01055156.1, from coordinate 36,875 downwards.
AATTAAAATTAAAAAATAATAATTACCTCATTTGTGGAAGAAGGGCTTTCTCTAACAAAGAAGGTGGTCTATCCAATGAAGAAGTAATAGTAATAGTATGTTTAGGTGGAGATGGTGAAGAAGAAGCATGATCAGAATTAGGTGAGTTTTTTATGATGATTTCAGATTCTTGTGTGTTTGTTGCACCCATAATAATGTTGTTTTGAGACCTTTTGAGCAAATATTTCTTGAACAAGCTTATGCTTTGAGACATGTCATTTGTACTTGTAGTTGATGATGACGATGAAGATGATGATCTCAACCCTCTCTTCTCTGTGTCTTTCATGGCTACCTAGCTAGAACTAGTTGCTTATAATTAATTACCAAATTAAACTGTATGTATATATATATGTTACTCTTTATTTTTGCACTAATTCATGGAAAAATCTATAGGAAGTTCGGATATATATATTTTTTTTTGTAAAAGAAGTTCGGATGTTCTTCCACTCATTAAATATGACAATTTTGTCTTGAGATTCAGACAAAAGAAAAATATATACAAATCTCAAGATAGAATTATCAAATTCAATTACAGCTGAAAGTTGAAGTGTACTTGGCACAGACCAATTCATAAACTATAATTGTTTGTTAATGATGATTTATATATTTATAAATATTTGAAATTCATTTTTTGAAATATCCCTCTAAGTAATGAGAGTGGATCAACTACATTATGGATTGGTAAATTATGCTGAGGTATTGAATTCTTTCCTTCAAATTTTGCAGCCTATAAAATTTGCCATTTTACATACCAAAAAACACAGCTTTTCAACACAAAACGCACTATTTCAACATAATTTGCCAAACTCATGATTTAGCTGATCCATTCCTGTAAGTAATGTCTCAAAATCACAAAAAATGAAAGGATGAAATTTAAAAGAAAATAGAGAAGCCCATTTATGTATGGGAGAAATTTATATTACCTGCTGCAATCATGCATATATGAAGTAGGGTTCGTGCTTTAATTAATTTCTGAGTGCATATGACAAGGTAATATGATTTGATCAAAGGCTTTATATAAAAGCCCAAATTAGAAAAGAATACAAAAGGAAGAGTTGAAAATAACGCCTCAAAACGACGTCGGAGAGTTGGGTTTCGATGGATCCGATGAAACCCTAGTTTTGACCTATGTTGGTGTAGTGTACATACATATAAATATATATTCATCCAAAAATGGTGTAATTAATTTCAACTTTATTTCAAGCTTTGGCCCCATGCTCTTGCCCTTATTCAAAATCCTAAATAGCCATATACAAAATTTAAAACTTCCACTTTGGTTATACAGTATATAATCTTGCTAGCTAGCTTTTTCCTATAATGCAAATGTTTTGTATCATTGCATGTCATTTCCTGCACACTAATTAATTAAATCTCTCCACTCTCTGTATCATTGTTAATCACTTCTTAATGCAAATACATGTTTGTAATTTGGAAATAGTATCTTGTATACATGCATGTCTCCCTCTCTCTCTCTCTCTAAAAATCAACAGCATTTACAACAAGTTAGACAACTATATATATAAATGGATCATCTAATTTGTAAAATTCAACTAATAATCTTATTTTTTAAGATAAAATAAAATTATTATTGATCATCTAAATTATACTGTTATAATAATAACTATTATATACGTCTCTTGCATACTCTATTTATAATGATCTTCATAGACTTCTTTTATATGCTAATGATTTCAAATTTTATTTTAAAGTGTGAAGATTTTATAAAATGAAACAAATGTTTACTTAATTGAGGAGTTATTTTTTTCTAAGATTGTTTAAGAAAAGTTACTAATAACATATTGAAGATGTTGATAATGTGATGATCATAAATTTATCAAAATTTGTTATTTTCTTTTCCAATTTCTATTAAGGGAGAAATTATGAAATAATCAATAATGAATAGTAGAAAATTGAAAGGTTTAAAATATAATAGTGGTAACTTAATTTTTATAAGTTTATAATAATGATTCCCACATAAAATTCAAAAGAGCAGAGCATGGGGTATTTTAAATAGGGAGATTGAGATATTAAAAGTTAAAGCCTTTGTTTTAGATTCAATATTGTAGCCAAGTTTTAATTAATCTTCATAATTAGCCTTAGTTAAATCCTAGACGCGTTAGAAAATATGAAAGTACTCGGGATAATTAAAGGTTTGGTGACATTATGATTGATCATATGCCTAATTGGTTATGAGAATGAATTTACTTCATAAATCTTTTAAACATTTGACTGCTTGTGAACTCTTATAAACATTTTATCTAAAACCAAATTAAATCTTTCTTAAAAAGAAAAGAAAGAATATGCTTTGTATTAGAGAGTGAATCAATAAATCATCCCAAATCTGTGTAGTTGAAGCCCACCATAACAAAGAACTCTGTCATCATCCATGGCCATTTTTTTTATGTTTTTGTGTTCTTATTTTTATATATATTATATAGGAGCAAAAAGCAAGACGATTAATTAATCAATAATAAACATGTGAACACCTAAGCATAAATACAAAATGCAAAATCACCTTCCAATGGTCACTTTCTTATGCTTGGTAGGATTGATGCATGAGATTCCTCTTTTGGATTAACTTTTGGGTTTTGTTTTTCCAATTGCGTCATTGCAAAAGATAAACATTGTTACTGTTTAGTGTTTTTCTTTCACAAATTCAGATTGAGCAGATTACAATAAAGATAAAACAATTTTTTAAAATATTTAAAGTTCAATAAATTAATTTAATCCTTCTACATTTAATAAAAATATACCTCTTCTAGTTAAAACTACTTGGAAAAGGCAATTCAATTTATGAATTCAACCAAACTAGGCCATTCTGCTATCTAATCATTGTTTCTAATTATTTTCCCCAACAATTAGAGAGATCAAATTTCTTTAAATTAGCACTAAAAGGACCAAATTCCACTAGCAAGTAAATTAGAGGAACATCATTTTTAACTGAAGCTAAATGTACCAAATTGTATATCTGAGTAAGCTAAAAGAGACTAATAGTGAAATTAAGCAAAATAGAAAGACCTACTTCATGAAAGTCTCAATAGCTGCACAAATAGAACTTGCATGAGCAGAAGAAGTTTGAGGCTGATGATTCAGTGAATGTGGTCCACTCCACACAGAAGTGGTGCTTTTGGGAAACAGAGTTCCACATAAGCTGGAAAGCAGAGGATTTTCGAAACAAAATTTCTCGAACAACTTCGCTTTCTGACGTTTATCGCGTGCTTCCTGCAAGGAGTAAACAGGAAAAAAAACTTAGATAAGATTCTTTAAATCTTTGCAATTAGGTTTGCTAATTGTAGAATGACATGAATTTTAAGATGGTTTCGTTATACATCTTCCTACGACGATTAGTGTACAAAAAATCAGCAACGTCTAATTTGGTAAACAATGAAGTATTAGAAGTTGCAAAGTGGCGCAGAGAGATGATCAAATTCCTAAAACCTTTCTTTAAGTGAAAGGAAGGTTTTAGGAGTTTGATAATCTTTTGCAATTAAGTCCTTTTCAACTTAGTTTTGTTCTTGTAATTAGAGGGGAAAAAAGAAAAAGAAAAGTGGACTTTAACTCACATGCATTGATGTAATTAGGCCAAAGGAACTCTTCTGAATGACAAATAATCTAAGTGAGATCACTTTAAATTTGTGTCTAAAGTGTGGCCTCACTTTATTACTAGTCTTTTAGTGAATGCATATGCCTCCAATAAAGTCTACATAATCAAATTGATTGACACCATTTTTTATCATCATAAGACCAAAAACCTAAGACTTCGGCTTTAGTTGCATTTTTCCTAAATATTGAAGAACAATATTTGTTCAGTTATGCTCAGAGTGACTAAATTGGAACTTCTAAATGTCTTTAAATCACAGAATTATGATATCTGCAAGAACAATTTTTCAAAATCAATAATAAGATGCTAAACTGTAAAAATTTGTCCACGTTATAATTTCATTAGAAAATCTTACAGTAAACACCTAAAACGCTTTACTTAATCTGTTTCCCAATAGGAAATGGTACTTAATTCTAGGTTATGCAACTTTTCACACAGGACTATTTTGCAGTATAATGAAACAGATAATATAAAGTTTTTGGGTGATAGCAAAATAAATAGTTCGAAATAGTGAAAACATATTTTTTAATCCTTAAATTTGGCCCAAAATTATGATTTAGTCCCTAGATATTGAAAATATACTTTTTGGTCTTGGAATTTTTTCTTTTACAAACATCAACTATTTAGTCCCCACATATAACATTTCAGAGATTAAATAGTTGGCGTAAATTAAAATAATCAGGTATTGAAAAGTTTATTTCTAATATCCAGAAACTAAATCATAGTTTTGGGACAAATTCAGACTCAAAAATAAGTTTACTCTATGAAATACCTTCTGCTTCTGTTGCTCGACAGCTAGAGCTTGTCCTTCTTGTTGCGTTGCTATGTATTCATCTTCAACAATGGTCTCATCTCCAAGCTGTGACTGCTTTGGAGTTTCAACCTTAGGTTTCTTACGAATGCCAACCTCAGTCTCCTCCGCATCTTCCCCATTACCATCCTCCTCTACCTCCCCTTCTTCACCATTATCATCATCTTCACCATCTTCATCATCAACATCATCCTCATTGTGCTTTCCTGTAGAAGGACTAACTTGCTTCTCACTAACCTCCAATTTCACTTCCTCTCCCTTCTCCTCATCGGCGTCCCCATCCATACCCATTGATTCATCCATATTTGAGGATGAGTCTTCACTACCAGGACTCTCTGCATGTGTGGACTCCTTAAAAACAACAGTACAAGACACAGTTACAAGTTAGGCATGAGATATATGTTTTCAGAAAAATGGAAGAATGAACATCCTCAGAAATCAACATATAAAGCTAGCAAGTGTAGGATGGAATAGTTAAAAAGGGGGGGTAACAAAAATAGGCACTGAAATTTATAAATTAAAATTTTAAATATCATTTTAACCTATCATTTATAATTGAGACTTGAGAACTCGAATTGTAACAAATCAAATGCCTTTGCAAACTCCATAGAATTTAAAATGACACAATCCAAACACAACAGAATATTTAAAGTAAAAAAAATGTTTTCTCTTTTTTTCTGGCCTATGTACAAATATATATATATACACTACATTATCTGAATCTAAGTAACCATGAAGGACATCAGATCAGGAATGTATAGGCCAACTATTGAATGGGAAAGGTAATTTTGTTGTGGCCAACCCCATCTTCACAAGTAAAAAAATTTAGTTTAATGAGACACAGTGCATCTAAAATGAATTTCAAGTTTCCAAACATATCTTTGAAAGGACAAAATAAAACGTAGGCAACAAGTTTATATCATACTCATACCTCCTGCTTAGTTTCTTTAGCAAGTTTATCGCTGCCAGCCCCACCAATGCCTTTGGTGGCAATTCGGGCATTCTCTTCACGTTCCTTCCTCCGGCGCTTTAACACACAAATAGCACATAAACAATCATGCTTATGGCGTCTTCTGCAAATAGATAAAATTTAAATGAATCAACGCATGCCAGAAGAATCTTTTTTAACAGGAAAAGATAATATAAGTTATATGCAAGGTACTCTCAACCAAACCTCATCATTTGTGGCAAAAGAACCTATACTAGTGTTGCCCAATCTTACACATGAAATGAAAGGTTAAACATATTCAGAGCTTATTGAAGGAAATTTAATTTCCCAAACTATTAAAATTTATAATGCCCTTTAATGAATTAAAAAGAAAAAGGAATATATCAGCCCAGTGTAGCAAATGAGATTATATGAGGAAAATTTTCTCACTAGTTAGGTTCCATAAAGGAGGACAAAGAAGTTCACTCCATATTGGACAGAAAGCATAGAAAGGAAAGATATAAAAGTCCAAGGATACTACTAGAGATATGGCAAACTGCCAGTACATATTTGATATACGAAGTGTCTGTAGCTTCAGAGCCCTCAAGGATATCTCAGTAAATTTGTTGGTTTATGTTTAGTTAATAAAGCAAAACAAATTAAGGAGCGACTTTGTCGTGGCAAGAAATATAAAGTCACAATTACATCTTCTATAGCCTATGAGAAATTACATCATCGGTAAAATATAATTAACATCAAAGAAGACAGTTAAGGTATACACACCCATGACGCTTTTTTGACTTATGCTTTGCTTGACCACTCTTCACTGCTTTTCCTTCACCAGATCCTGTGTCCTCTGCTAAGAAAAGAACATGCTCAAATTGTTATCAGAATACTGAGGTGCAGTATCTTATATGATATAAAACTCCTCTCAAAGTTAAGGTTTTACAATCTTAATCTGAAAAGGCCTACAATACTAAACAGAAAAACTACATTTTCTCCCAGCAAGGGAATTAAATGAACAGCAGAAGATATAGTTACATGATTTTCTGTATACTTTTCTAACAAGAATACTGAATTCTTTAATTAGAAAATTCCCTGGATGAATGCCCCGGCCATAGGATAAGGTAATTAAAATGCTTGAGGAATGACAGGCAGGGTCCAATTGTCTGGCTTTTAGCCAAGAGAAACAAGGGAAGTAGAAAAAGTATATCTACAGAAATCTCACCCTTAGATCCTTTTGCTTGTTCAGTGTACAATCCAGCTGCAGCCCAGTACTTCATAAAATTTTTCTTTACTCGCCTCATAAGATCCAAGATATAGTCACCTTTATTGTTATACTTATAACAATTGTCCCAAATGTATTGAACATCCTTAAAGACATCCTCGGAACTCATATACTTGTCATTCCTTTCAAGATTGCTGCATATAGTTCCAAAATCCATTGGTGTGTCTATAATATCAAAATAGTCCTGGTTTCAGACAGCATTATGGTATTAGACATATAATCATAATATATTATATATAATTTAAAACTTTTGGGATGAATCACTTAAATTTCCAGGGCCAAACAAATAGCAAACAACCCTTCTATCATATCACTTGTGCCTGGTAAAACCAAGTGCAACAAATAGAAGATTGACAGATCCATTAAGCAAATACAGATATCCTTAGATTGTTTACAAGGAGCTTATTGAGTTAAATCTAATAAACTAAAATTTCACTCTCATTGGGTATCTTTTCCCTCGATAGCAGGTGAAGAAAAGCTTAACAATTAAAAAACACTGAAACAAAAATTATGCAAATGAATAAATAAAAGCAATAGGATGAAGAAACTGCAGGTGGTGAAACCACAAATTAAGCTCATGCTAAGAGTTCAACCATTCATCCCAGCTACAAATGGTTTGAATATTTGGATCTATTGCATTAGAGAAGCTCATAAAAATTAAAATAACATGAGCGCCACAACCTGTACAAAGCAAATCCATGGGGAAATCTGCTTGAACATATTTGTACTTACAGGAATTCCCAGAGCCTCTGGATTGACAGGAACATTAAAGGGTTCAGCTGCATCCATTTTCATCACCTTCCTTATAACCTGTGCAAAATGAACATAAACAAAAAAAGATCCCAGGTACAAATGCATTAATAATTGAAATTGTAATACCTGCACAATTTAAAAGAAACAAAGAAAATCAATATAAAAAGCTTCAACGCACCACTAAGGCAGCATCCAGTTCTTGCTTATTATATCGAGGATTCTTTTGAGGGCCCTTAGTTTCTTTAGGATGAGTATTCCCACCCAATGACGGCAAATCTTTGCTTGTCTGGGTAGAACTCGATCCCAAAATCCTGGACTTAATTTTTATGCTACCAGCTTTCTTTGATAGAACACTCAGTTTCATATCAGGCAATGAATTAGCACTATCTTCCATTCTCTCAGTATTTACACCTTGCTTCTCCAACCCTTGTTGCTGGCTACTCTTATCGGTATCACTTTGAGTCGGAGCATCAGAAGAGGTATGCTGTGAATCTAACTTCTTAGACGTCTTGAGCTTCACTTTAACGCGCCCAACCGATTTCCCTGCTGCCTTCTCAATGGAACCATCCGGATTTATGTTAGCAAGGTTGTAATGATGTTCTGTTCCCGTTGAGGAAGGCGTATCAACCTCCATTCCAGAGTCAGATTTATTATTACCAAATTCATCCAAACCAGAAACTTCTTCCTTATTCCCAATTGTGTCATTAGCACTGATTACAGGGGTGACTTTTGGCTTCCCTTTCTTATGCCCACGCTTGCGCTTCATATTCTAACCAGATTCCTGTGCAAGCTCTAGAACAAACAAAAGCCTAACTTAAATAACCAAAATTCTATTTCATGGTCATTTTAAACTTCTAAAACTTAATTTTGTACCAACAGATGACAACCAAGGACAACATAATTTCACTCTCAATATAAGTTTTCGGTCACAACAATAAGACAAATGAATACAAGAAAGGGACAGTAATAACAAAAAAATAAACAAAATATCAAAAATTAAACTATCTCAGAGTAATTACAATTTTCTAAGAGATTCTCAAAGACCCAAAACTTAGAAAGCAACACAACCTAAAAGGCAATTCACAAAAAACTGGATTTCCCAGAAATCGGCAAACCCCAAGTTCCGAAAACCAGTAAAGAAATTGTTTTAGCGCCATAATCACACGCCAGAGACCGAATCAAGCTCCAAAGTACAATAAATTTCATATCGAACAATGAAAGAAACCAAAATAGAATACAACAAACAGAAGCAGAAATAAGAAATGTAGAGACAGAGAGAAGGATGTGTAAGCATACCTTAGAAATCCAAGTGCCCGCGTAGTTTTCCCCTTTTATATGTTTTGAAATTTGAAAATCGATGAATTTTTTTCTTTTTCTTTTTCTTTTTTTACTCTTTTTTCGTATGATTTAAAAGGGGTTTTCGCGTTTTCTATTAAAGAGGGAAAATTGACGACGATTACTAGCTACCAGCGCTGATTATGAAGGAGGTCACACGCACTACTCAAAGAGGTCAAGAAAAGTTTGGATTTTTATTTGTTTCTCTTTACAGGGCCTGAAAACTTGGGCTTGGCCCAATCATTCTAGTGCTGGGCCCAAAAGGTTAAAACTCATTTTGGACTTTTGTGTATAAAAAAAGGGTAAATTTCACTTTGGTACCCTATCTTATTGACCTATACCACTTTGATACCCTGTTGTTTCAAAAGTGTCACTTTGGTACCTTGTCTTTTAAACTGTTACCCACTTTGGTACCCAATTGAAAATTTCCGTCAAATTTTCACAGTGTGCATTTCACAAGGGACCAAAAAGATAAAATCAACTTCATTCAAGGACCAAAAACACAAAATCAACTTATTCTTCACCATTTGCGATTCTTTCATCATCTTCACCAGAAAACTTCGCCTTTCATCATCTTCACGAGAAATTAACCATTCATCTTCCATTTGCATTTCAATTTCGCCATTCATTTCACTCCAATTCGTGATTCCGTTCAAAATCGAAACTCATTCATTTTACTCCAACTCGCCATTCACTCCAAATCAAAACCCATCTTCGCTATCTCAGATTCGCACCAGTCATTTCACCCTCCATCTTCAAATCGAAACCCAAAATTCAGAGTTAATGGCGAGTTAATTCCTCCAACTTCGCAAAGAGTTAATGGCGAGTTGAAGATGGAGGGTGAAATGACTGGTGCGAATATGAAATCGCGAAGATGGGTTTTGATTTGGAGTGAATGGCGAGTTGGAGTGAAATGAATGAGTTTCGATTTTGAATGGAATCGCGAATTGGAGTGAAATGAATGGCGAAACTGAAATGCAAATGGAAGATGAATGGTTGATTTCTCATGAAGATGATGAATGGCGAAGTTTTATGGTGAGGATGATGAAAGAATCGCAAATGGTGAAGAATAAGTTGATTTTGTGTTTTTGGTCCTTGAATGAAGTTGATTTTATCTTTTTTGGTCCCTTGTGAAACGCACACTGTTAAAATTTGACGAAAATTTTCAATTGGGTAACAAAGTGGGTAACAGTTAAAAGGACAGGGTACAAAAGTGACACTTTTGAAACAACAGGGTACCAAAGTGGTACAGGTCAATAGGACAGAGTACCAAAGTGGAATTTACCCTAAAAAGAAACTCATTTTAGACTTTTGGTAGATAAAAATGGAATACATTAAAATTTCAGTGCCTATATTATGAGTGCTCTCGATCAATTTCATTTTGAACATCTCATCATTGTACAACTCAATTGTTTATGGTAGTGGCAAAATTAAAAAACACAATTGTATGTTTATGGGACTAAATTGCAACGAGTTAATAAATTTTTGAAAATTGAATCAATCATTTTAAAATTTAAAAACTAAAGTAGTGTTCATATAAAATAAAAAATAAAGTGATAATTTATTACCAACAATAATTTGATGCAATAGTAAATAAGTTGTAGCCCAAGTGAAATAACTAAGGTTCAATCCTTAAAATTCATGTTGTTGTAAGGACTTTAATTGTTACTCTTAGTCTGAATAAGATCAGTCTTTGTCAAAACTGTTACACAAATAAATAAGAGAAACTCATGATTTAAAAAAAAAAATAATAATAATTTATTCAAACAAAATTATGTATATTTTCTACATACATATATTGGCATACCTTTAAATGCTTCTTATTATGGGCTTGTTTTGTAGCAAATTTTACGTACTTAATTTATTTAGATTTCAACTCCAAGTAGAAACTTTGCGTATTTTTTTATAAACTAAGAGTATTCATCGTCAGGAACAATGACTAATCTTTTTGTCACGGGTCTTCCACTTAAAGGTAAACGGTTGGCCACGTAATGCTTTTCATATCCAAAAGTGGGATTCGAATACTCACCACTTGATTAAGAGACCAAATGAGAAACCACTAAATCACACTCATGTGTTAAAATCTTAATTTGAGCATTTGATTTGGGTAGAAGTGATACGTTCAAATTATAATAGCTAATTAACAACCAATTCTTCATCTATTTCAAAAATGTAGAAAGAGAAATGTAAGACATAGTATTGAGTAAATATATGAACTAATTGGAAAGATCGAGGTCAATTAAAATTATAAGGCTTAAGTGCACTTTTGGTCCCAATACTATGACTAAGGTTTCAATTTGGTCCCATAACTATTTTTNACACTATAAGTGATTCGTTATATAAAATAAGAAAAAAAAAAAGAAAAAGAAAAGGATAAAGAAAGCAAGCAAATTTCTTTATAAAACAAACACTATGCATATTTTAATAAACAATTATTTTCTTCTTAATTAATTTGTTTCCTTCCCTTCTCCAGCATATGCTTTCCCATATATGCCCAAACAGAGATTCAGGAATTTGGGATTCCACTTTTTTTGGTTGAATAAATTGTTGTGTAAACGAAACTCGATCCATAATGATTTCTTAGCTTTCTCTGTGTATGTCTCTTATCATCATCATATATACTTAAACATTCCTGCTTGCTTACGGTTTGGTCAATTTCATCACATCGATCTTATTCTCATAGAAGATTCCTCTTATATACTCGTGACGTGAAGGAACATATCTATATGTATGTAACAATCATTATCCACATAACTTTGTAGTTTCCTTATTTCCCTAAAACTATCAACATTAATTGACTCGATCTATCAAATCATCACATGGAAATCTCCATGAAAACGTCAACAATCATATATATTCATATCGTCAAAATTTCTTGATCAAAAGGAGAAACTTCATTTGACGGCGCCAATATTATTATTCCATTGCTATTTGGTTGTTTCTGCAGAATTCACAAGCCATAAGATGTGGGCAACGGTTAGGCAACGACTTGGACCGGACAAGCCATCTTCTACAACGAAAAAATCGTTGCCTTAAGATTGCTACAACAACAACAACCTTTTTTCTTTGACCAACTACACTCTCTCAAACCCCAATCATGATTCAAAGTGAGAGCATTTTAGAGTGCTTTATTACTTGAATTATGAAAAATGGGAGGAAAATAGATATTTAGGTGTTTTTACTATGCATGTGATGGTCACGTTCGACTTCGCCGTCAAAACTTAACAAAAAAATAAATTTGGGTACCAAAGTGTTAACGGTGCAAAAAATTGAGTACCAAAATGTCACTTTTGAAAGAACAAAGTACCAGAGTGAAATCAGTCCATATAACAGAGTACCAAAGTATAATTTACCTTTATTTTAATCCTAAAAGCAAGAAATAATTTTATTTTAGAAGATTATATAAATTTGGCCAAAGTGCAATATTGGTCCTATAAGTTTGCATGAGTTCCCAGATCAGTCCTATAAGTTTTTTCGTCTCAGATTTGGTCCTATAAGTTTGAAAAATTCTCACCGTTAGTCCTATCGATATTTCCGTTAAATTTTTTCCGTTAATGCTGATGTGGCATGATGACTGGGATATTGAAGTGGCAAAGTGGAGTGAAATGGGACCATACTGCAACAAATATTAATATTGTGGATGTATTTAGTGAATTTGACGGAGGACTATGTTAAAATGCTCTCTCATCGATATCACTCCTCTTCTTCCTCTCAATCTTCGTCGATATCCTCTTCTTCCTCTCAATCTTCGTCCGTCCCTCCGATGATGGCACAAAGCTCTTCTTAGATGCCCAACTGTCCGATTCATCAGCTCTCGAATGTGGATCAAAAAACCCTCCCCTAATATCCCTATCCCTCTCCCTCCTCTCAAATC
>QANZ01055156.1:12658-23849 GCA_003254925.1 Chamaecrista fasciculata | reverse complement strand
TAAAAAAAAAAAAAAAAAAGACAAAGTAATTGAACTATAAGTTTTTGTACTATATAAAGTTATAATTAAAAATGTAAAGCATTTAAACTCTAAGGACCTAATTAATAAACATTGGCTGAAATTATAAATAGAGATCAAACTCAAAATATTAAATTAAAACTAAAATTGACAACTTTATATATATTTTACATAGAACATAATTTACAAATGAAGAGCATGCAATATCACCCCTTCCCCAAACTATAAATTGAACCTTAACCTAATTAGTGCCAACCCTTTTAAAGAGTTATGAACACCAAATATAAAAAAGCATTTATTGATCCTACACCTCTCTTAATTTTGGTCACCAAATCCTCAACTTATATATATATATCACTAAAATTATCTAAACCCCCCATTAAAAAAAGAAAAATACAAGGGCTTAAACAAAATCAAGCCAATATTGAAACTAACAACATTAATAAATATTACCCTATCAAAAGAAGTACTTCAAATTCCTTAAACCATCAAAAGGTCTTGTTTGAAAGTGGGAGGACAAGGCTTTTCTTTCTCAAGACTCTTGCTTGGAGGATGATGGTGATGATGATGAAGATGAGGCACATTGGTAGAATAATTATTACATGAGGAAGAAGATTGAATATTATTGTTGTTGTTGTTGTCGTTGTCGTCGTTTCGATTCTGTTGTGGTGGAGGTATTAAGGAGCGAGTGAATTCTGAGAGCATTTGAACCACTTCTCTCATTGTTGGCCTCACAACACTATTTTCTTGTAAACACAAGAATGCAATGAACAACATGTGCATTGCTTCTTCTTTTGGTACCACTGTTAGTCTTAGGTCAATAATGTTCATCACTTCTTCTTTTCTTCCATTTGTTGCCTTTTTGCACCATTGTACAAGATCCACACCATCTCCAAAATCTCCTACTGGTCTTCTACCAGTTATAAGTTCAAGTAGAACCACTCCAAAACTATAAACATCACTCTTTTCATCCACTCTTAATGTGTATGCATATTCTGTAATGATAAAAAAGAGAAAACAAGAAAGTAAAATTAGTGGGAAATCTATGTAGTTAAAAGAGTACAAAAAGATGTCAACTTGCAAACAAAAGCCAAAGAATCTGAAAAAGGAAGGGTTGGTGGGAAGCAATGTAGTGATTATCTTTTCTTCACATGAGAACAAAGAAGCACCCAACAATGATATGATACTTCACATCAGTTTCCTTACATCACAAATCACAAGCACAGTACTATTTTGTTGATGCATTAGTTTTAGGGTATTTTATTAATAATGAAAAATGTTAAGTGATTTTTTTTAAAAAAAAATTTACTTGTTAGTCATACAGTTTGATCATATATATTTATGGTAAAAAAAATTACTTTTTTAAATTCCATAAAATAAAACAAATTTACAGGTATTACATCAAATAAAATTATTTTATCCACTAAAAAGTGAGAGTTTTTTTAGTATTGAGAGTCTAAACTCTCCTATTAATTAAGGTTCCCCAAAAAAGAAGTCATCATTTATTTATTTTTTAAAAAATACAATATTTTGTTTTTGGAGTGGGAGACACGCGCAGGAGAGGCGCGTGAAGAAGGAGGATGATTAGGGAAACTCAAGGGAAGGCCATGATGATGTAGGATTGACCTGTGAGGTGGGTCCCACACTAACTCTCAATTCTGTCACACACACAAATTGAGGTGTGACCCACCACACCAGATCAGATCCCCACCAAGTCATTTTCATTTTGTGTTTTTCGAAAAAATTCTCTCTTCTCTCTTCTCCAAAAAAATTCCATGGATATGCATCCTCATTTAGGAAGTATGGACACTCACACGGACACAGGACACGATACAGATACGGATACAGCAACACGCTAAACTTTCAAAATTACACGACNTATATATATATTTATAATTTTACTCCGTTTAAAATTGTATAATTTCAAAAAAGAAATAATGTAATTTATACTATTGCTTTTTTTTATTAAATTTTGAGCAAACTAACAACTTTTTATTAAATTGAAAGATCACCGAGCTAACAATTTGATCTCTAAATGATTGAAATGTACAATTTAGTTATTGAAATATTAAAATAGTATACTAATTAATAAATTTTATAGACTAAATAGTAAACTTTTTAATCTTTTAAGGACTAAAAATAACCGTTTTGATTTTCAAGGATTAAATTGTAGGTTTCATATTTTAGGGACCGAGTTGTCAGCTCGATGATCTTTCATGGACCAAATTATTAGTTAACTCTTAAATTTTCCTAATTTCAAGAAAGGTTAGTATTCTTTCCATTTAATTTGGCATGGAATATAATACAAACACCCCAAGAAAAAACATATCATTTAGGAAATAATTGCACCAACATGGGGTTGGAACTATGATTTAAAACATAATTATACATTTTTTTTATTTTTTATTTTTCAAAGAACCGCCATGATTGAAATGGCATGGACCTCTCACCTCTCATGATGAGGCTCCCTAAGCAAGTCTATTTGGCAAAGGAAAACAAAATTAAAAAACATATTTTTCAGACAAAAAATAGCTTTTTTTCTTAATTATAATTTTTTTAAAAAAAAGCTTAGTGAGTTGATAATTTTCTTTTCATGTGTGTCTGTCCTCTGTACTGTCCTAATATACATGCTACATGATTCAATCATGAGATTCCTAGATCAAAAAATGGTTCATCCCATCAAAGCAACCGTGACCGTCAGATTTGCAACATTGCAAATCTGACGGCTACGAATCAGAACCTTGTTTTGATTGAATAGCTCAATCAAACAAACGGTCATAAGTAATCACTATCAACATGACCATCAAATCTAACGGTGCAAGGAATATTTACATATAACTAACTTAACTACCTAAGTAACTAACTGCCGACTAACCTCTATTAAGGTACACATTTACACACTATAGAGAAGTTCAAGTACATAATCAACCATACACAAACAAATTCATTATCATATAATAAAAATGAGTAAATTATTGATTATCGATAATAAATTTTAAGAAAAGAGTTATCAATTGACGTATTTTTCTTGAATTATATGTTTATTCAAAATAATTTTACCAATTTTACCCTATACATTATACACTATTAGATTATGAGTATGACTAAAAAAATAAAAATACTAATTTCATCGTCAAATTTTCTATTAATTATCAATTTCTTCTTTAATTTTTTTTTGTGATCAATTTTGCCTTTAATGTATTACCTTTTTGATCAATTTTATGAGGGCGGATCGGATCCACTGCAGTGGATTTTCCTGCGATGTCAAATCCCAATCATTCATTCAATCTCCTTGCATCACAACCATCCTTTATAAATGAAATAACAATGCATTTTGAGCTTTCTATTTGATATGGGAGGAAAACTCATTGCAGTGGATTCTTTATCTTATTTTATTATTTGATTAAGTTTTTAAATAAATTAACAACAGATTACAATATATTTTTTAATATTAGTTAAAATTTAACTTACGTTTTTTATCAATTTTACATTGCATATCATTAGTCACATAAGTTCTATTGTTAATATCTTGTTAAAGTAAGAGCAAAAGATAAAATTGAATAAAATGTAAAATATTGTGAATAAAATTGATTACCAAAAAAAAAAAGTTGAGGACAAAATTGATAATTGGTATAAAATTTAAGGAGGGAATGAGTATTTTTTGCAAAAAAAAAAAAAAAACAAACAAACAAACAAACAAACATGAAGAAGAAAAAATTGGTTGAAGAAGAGAAAGAATGAAGTGACGTACCAGGAGCGATGTATCCATAGGATCCTGCAATGGTGGACATGTACTCAGAAGCACCACCATCGATCAAGAACTTAGCGAGTCCAAAATCCGCAACGTGTGCTTCGAAGCTCGAATTCAACAAAATGTTGTTCGATTTGACGTCGCGATGAACGATCAACGGCGAACAATCATGATGAAGATAGCACAATCCCTTCGCTGAATCGATCGCGATCTTATACCTCAAATTCCATCCCAGAAACCCTCCTTTCTTCCCGTGAATCGCTTCGCCGAGGCTTCCGTTTCGCATGTACTCGTAAACCAGAAGATTCGATTCTTTGTTGGAGCAAAACGCGATCAATCGGACTATATTCCTGTGCCTGATGTTTCCTAGGGTTTGGATTTCGGCTCGGAATCCATGGTCATGGCTATTAGCGCCAAACCCTAGGAGTTTCTTAACGGCGATTTCGACGCCGTTTGGCATTTTCCCGTGGTACACGATTCCCGCGCCTCCTCTTCCGATTACGTTGCCGTCTTTCACGCATTCGAGGATGTCGGAGACTGAGAAATCGAGTTTTTGGAATGCTGTCATTTTCCATGAGCCTGGGGTTTTCTTTCTGAACGATTTGGCTTTGATTATGGCTGCGATGGCGAAGATTAGGGAACAAACTAAGAGGCCGAGCGCGAAGATGAGCTTGAAATCTGAAGTGTTTCTTCCTGGAGGTGTTGTGATTGCGGTGAAATTGCAAGGGTTGTTCAGGAGAGAACCGCAGAGTCGAGGGTTGCCGGCGAAAGAGGAGGCGTTGAAGAAGGCGAATTGCCCTGTTTCTGGCAATTTTCCGGAGAACTCATTGAAGGAGAAATCAGCAGTGGTGAGGCTTTTCATGGTGCCGATTGATTTTGGAATGGTTTCGTTCAAATGGTTTCTTGACAAGTTCAAGTAATTCAGAATGTGGATATTGGAAATCTCGATTGGGATTGATCCAGAGAGGTTGTTCTGGCTCATGTCAAGGTAAGTGAGATGGAAGCATTTCCCGATTTCAGGTGGGATCTCCCCAGAAAATGAGTTTCTACTGAGATCAAGCTTTAGAACTTGATGGAGATCCCCAATGGAAGAAGGGATTGGACCTGAGAATTGGTTTCCACTGAGTAAAAGCATCTGAATGGAAGAGAAATTTGAGAGTGAATGTGGTAAAGGACCAGATAAGCCATTGTTTGACAAATTGAGCTGACCTAAGTCAACAGGCTGAGAGGAACTATTGTCATTCTCTGACAATGTTCCCGACAAGTAATTGTTCTGTAGCTCGGCTAAATTTAGCTGAGGAAGGTAAAGAAAACCATTGGGAATGCTACCATTAAGGTAGTTCTGTCCTAACCTTACTCTAGTGAGACTATAACAAGTTCCCAGATCTTCTGGTATGGGACCAAAGAGGAAGTTATTTAGGAGAATCAGAATTTTGAGATGGTTTGAGGAACAAAGGTGAGGTGGGATTATACCAGTGAGCTTGTTGGAGGACAGATCAAGAAGTTGAAGCTTCCCATTCAGGCCAAGATTCTGGGGGATTTCTCCTGTGAAATTGTTCATCCACAGCTCAAGTGTGTCTAGATTTGGCAATTCTGCAATGTAGTCTGGTATGGATCCATGCAATCTGTTTAAGAAGAGATTGAAAAGCTGGAGCTTCTTGAGATTAATGAACTCAAATGGGATTTCCCCAGTGAGTGCATTTCTGGAAAGATCAAGGTTCACCAAGTTGGTCAAGTTGCCTAGTTGTTTTGGTATGGACCCAGATAACTGATTGGTGTGCAAGTAAAGAGTATCAAGCTTCACCAAGTTTCCCAGTTCTTTTGGAATTGAACCGTCCAAATCACAGCTTGAAACATCCATGTGGACTAAACTTGCCAACTTCCCAAACTCCATTGGAATCCCACCTTCAAAAGAGTTGAAATAACCCAAGTAAAGCTCTTTCAAGTTACTAAGATTGCCTAACTCACCTGGGATTTTCCCTCGAAGATCATTTCCTGCAAGTGAAAGGTATTCCAGGCCCACTAAATCTCCATAGCTTGCTGGTATTCTGCCAAAGAAAAAGTTCCCACCAAGATCCAAGTACCTGAGCTTCTTCAAACTCAGAACTCCCATTGGAAGCAAGGCAGAGAAGTTGTTGTTATAGGCATCAAGAACTTCCAAGTCTGGCATGGTAGAGTAGTTCCAGTCCAAGGTGCCACTGAACTGGTTGTTGGAGATGTTGAGAAACTGAAGGCTGCTCAAGTTGGTGATCTCAATGTTGCCTGTGAAGTTGTTTCCTGCAAGTGAAAGGTGGGTGAGCCGATCAAGTCTCAAAATTGAAGGGGAAACTGAGCCATAGAGATTCAAATCTGTCAAGTCCACCGACACAACTCGACCACGGTGGCACTGAATTCCAACCCATGAACAAACTGAGCTTGAATTGGAGGAGTTCCAAGTGCGTAGAACTGGGTCTGGGAATTGGAACCCTTCTTTAAGTGAGGCCAAGGCATGGAAGTCACTTAGTAAAGAGGATGCTGAAACACAGGAAATCAGAAGAGAGAACAGAGTGAGAACAACAAAGAGGACCATGTTGCTTTGGAACTTGGAATATGTTCTATGAAGATTGAGTTTGGAAGCACTCGAAGCAAAGACGACAGGTTTTAAGTGTTGAGACAATAATGGATTTTCGGCAAAAGGGAAGAAAAGGGACAGGAATCTGAGAAACTTCAAGTGTGTATGATGAGCTTGAGGAATCAAACATCTTCACTGAAAGAAAGAGTCTTGAAATACAAGGGAAGAAGCTAAGCCTTTCCTTTTCTCTCTTTCTCTTTTCTTTCTTTTGCTATCTTTTGCTTTGAGAGAAGAGAACGAGAGGAAGATGAATTCCGCTAAAATGGTTTTTGGTTGTTATATCTATATTTACCTTGTGGTTTTTCTTTATGTAAAGCTCAGAGGAAGAAGGGAAAGAAAAAAAAAAGTATAATAAAAAGGGATGAAAGAGAAGAGTTGGTTTCTGAAAATTGTTTACTGGGATAAATAAAATGAAACTCATAAAGACGTTGTATAACAGAAATTTAAAGTTTAGATTAGGGCAACCCACAAAAAGTAAAGTTTGATGCCCTCTTTCTTTCTTTATTCGTATGACAAAAATGCCCTTTAGCTTTAATCAAAGAATGCCCTTTATTGCTTTGAATGAGGTGATGAAATTGCACTTTCAATTATTCCAGAATGGCTGTATTGCCCAGCAACTTCTATTAAATGACTACCATTCCACTCCACCTTATTGTCCCATGAATATTTGAATTTTAATACAAGAAAGAAAATGAATAGTAAGCAAAGAAATCAATGATTGTCACTGTTCCCATCTGCCTCAAAGCAACAGTATAGTGGGACTTAAAATCAAATATATAGTTTTACTGCAAATAGATGACCCATAATTTCAGTGCCCTCCACTTGGATTTGGAGTCTCCTGTATTGCATTAAGAGAGACCAACACAAATGATCAGATTTTTTTTTTTTTTGCTTTTGTCTATCTCAGAGTTCACCTGATACAACATCATAATAACAGAGAGGACCCAAATCCATCATACAGTAAGCCTGTTGAAAATTACCTAAATACTTTGAGCCTTGAGCAGTGTACTTGAAGCAAAGTATGGTTGCAACAGAAAAGAGAATGACTTTAAGTCTGGTATATACAGAACTTGTTCTATTGTACTACTTTCACAGTTACACTGCTCAAGATATAATCAGCTAAGTTGATACACTTCTATTTTTGGTTTTTTCTACATGATAATTGGTGGGGGGAGGTAGTAAAAGAAAAAAGGATGCTTGAGTTATTGGGGGTAGCTTTGGCATGATTGTTAATCATATTACATAGATGATTTTCCAAGAGCAATATGAGTTCTTTGATAATGCTCCTTGGACCCATTTAAAAGCATTTCTAATATTTTTATGATAATTATTTTTTGTTTCTCAGACCCCTCGTCATGCCATGCTGTCAGCATCAAACGTGTCATTTTTCAATTGGTTAGGCAATAAATGAAATTTTGAATGGTAACTTTGCATGTCATTGTGTGTGTATATATTTTGGTGCGTAGAAGGTTGGTATACTCATCAATTCACTGATGGTCTCCATTCCCAATCTATGGAATGGTAAAGGCTTTTGTCACAGTATCGATCAATATAGCTCAATTTATTAACTTATGATTTTTAACCTTGGAATTAGAAACATGTGCCTGCAACAATCAGAGGTTGTAAGAAGTAAAAGATGATGATTATTAATATATCATGACTATGTGTTGGTTTGAATGATCAATTTATTATTATGTTTCATAGATATGTTGCATGGAAGAAGGAACCAGTGGAAGCTTTTTTAATCTCCAACTTTATTCCTTCTCCTTCCTTGCCCTACAGGGCAGGGACCAACTCTCTATAAAATGGGGGCATTTGAACCTTTGAGGTTTTGCTTTAATATGTAGTAAGATAAAATAGTCTTAAAGAGAGGGCTGGAAAAGTAAAAGATGGAGATAATATAATCTTCTTTTGATCTTCCACTAGATCAAAAGAAAAGCAAAAGAAAAATCCATGACCCCTCTCTTCTTTTTTTCTCTCTCTTTCTCACATGGAAAAGAGTGCAGTTGTATTAACTTGAACTCATTCACCAACATCTTTCTCCCTCAAAAGAAAAATCCATGACCTCTCTTTCATAGGAAAGCGTGCTCTTGTTCCAACATGCACCAATCTCTCTCTCTCTTTCTCTTTCTCTCTCATGTGGGTTTTGTAATTAGAATACCTATCTGATCTCTAAACTGATATAGTACTTTAATTTTTAATTGGTCCGGAAAGATTAGTGGATATGTAAATTACTTTGTAAAAGAAAAACTCACTATAATTTAGTCCTTTTTAATATCTTGGAGTTATTTGACAGAAAACTAACATATAACAAATTTATTATTTTCAGGTTTGGCTCCTGTGTCCACACATATCAACAACCTTTGGGCGCTCTAATAGCAATAAGAAGAAGGTTGAATAAGTTTGCTCTTTTGAGGTGTCTCTATCAGTCATAGTGATGCACAGAGGTAGGCCTGCTCTGCCCTTTTGAAGCATCACTATCTTGTAAGCCTGCCTCTCTCTGCTAGGGTAAGACACCCTTATTATGTGGTCATTTACCTAGGACCTCAGCTTAGTGTATGTGATGCACAATATTGGCAAAATGATGAGCCTCATATAAAAAGCTAAATTCCAGGAAAGAACAATGATCTTAATAATCTCACTTTTGCATAGATCTTTCATGCCCCATCATGTTTTGTCCACTTCACAAATTCATTAATCACAAAATCATAAAATTAAAGTATATTTAAAATAAACATGAATTAACCAAAGCAAGGTTGGTCCAAATGGTAAACGGCTTGGTATCACTTAAACAAAGTCCCGAGTTCGAAGTTTTGTGAATGCAACTATCTCTGTTGGGAGACTATAGAAACGACATTTTAAAGTTAGATGTTAGAACTATCTTCTTATGGCTGTCTCTTCATCATTTGACCATTATGCATGTTATGTTAAGGTTGAAACCTTCAAGAGCGACACATCTCCTTCCTCAGTTTTTACTTTTACCACAACAAAACAAAAAGGAGTAAAGTGATTGATTATACTGAGATTTGCGAATGAAAAGATTAGACAGAGTGGCCACACATGCAGGTTGTGTATTACATATGATCAAATGTTTTGTAGCATGTTAGAATGACCAAAAAAAAGTTGCTAGGATTAGTCCAGATATATATCTTAAAATTGGACTGCTTAAAGAATAAAAACATCATAATCTGTATGCATATAATATCCCTTGTGCCATGAGGAATTATTCTTCAGTACGATGGTATGAGGAAGAACTATATAAGAAATTGCAAAAGAGGGAAAGAAAAGGAAAACAAAAAAGAGGGGAAAAAATAGGAAGAACATATATAACTTTACATCACAGCATTATAATCTGCATCTCCCAAAAGGAGAGAATTAGGTTCTCTGTGTCTTTCTGAGAAGAGTCAGAGCAGAAGCTGTTAGGAATGTCAATGGTTTCTGCAAAATATGATTCTTCTTGGGCCTGTAATCATTATTCATATTCATGTATCTCAAGTTGGAATTGCACTGAGAATCTTTCACTCATGCACCCAATTAATTTGTTGCTATGTAAATGTACTTAATATGTTTAAGTAAGTGAAAGCTTTGATTATATTAAACAAATTAAAGATATGTGCTTTAATTTATATATAATTATATTGAAAGATATATTAGAATAAGTTTGTATTGAAAAAACAGAGGATACAGAGGGGGAATTCGATTCAGACCTCTTTTATTTGATTAGAATTTGTTAATTAAGGACAATGCTTGAAGTATTCTTTTGGTCCCTATGATTTCACTCATTTTCTACTATGGTCTAATAGTATATAAATTTATAGTACATCATATTTTATATATGACATTAAATTATGTTGACATGATTGATATGTAATATCAACACTTTTATATGCATAATTCAAATCAATCAACCAAATCCTTCATCTTTTTCATTTATATAACTAATGCATTGTCAGTGTGCTGAAATAGAACATAATTTGTCGCAATAACCATTTAACAACAACAAAAAAAAGTGACAAGAAATTAAATGACATTATAAGGACTGAAGAGTAATTTACAACTGAACATACATATTCGTTTGAGTTTAAATAAAATTATTCAAATTAAACACTCCCGTATGTTCTGTTATACTATTTCCAATTGAAACATACTTTATAGATTAATGGTGATATCTTTGAGAATTACTGGGTAAAAGGAAAAAAGAGAAGGTAGTGCATGTCCTTTTAGGAGTGATGCAAAGAACAATATGGGTTTGCATAGGTAAGAATTGGGATAAGATTGATGTGTACAATATCTGTCATCTGCTAATCTTTTGATAGCTTTGTGCAATTCCAATATATAAATTCCAAAACCTTCAATCCCCAAATATGAATTTCACATATAAATCTATCATATACTTTATAAAGTCACTCAAACATCAACACACACACACACACACACACATAATGGCAATTGAAATGCATGCGCGTGTACAACACCCTCCAATCATTAGAAAACAAAGTGCTTCATGTCCTTCAATAAATTAAAAGCCCACAAATATAGGATGTAGCATTTAAATTATAGCCTCCATTATTTCACTATTTCATTAGGAAAAGAGGAAATTCTCTGCTCTCAAATCTCAATATATACATAAGCATATGTGAGTATATATATATTAAAAACAATCTGTGTGTATACATATATTAAAAACAGCTACTCTAAATATTTGTCCAAATTACCATCCCTAATTGTCTACCTATATTGTAAAACATTTTGTTTAGATTTTGGTTAATGCTGTCAAAAATGTGAAAAAAAGTAAAAAAAAAAAAAAAAAA
>QANZ01055156.1:0-12329 GCA_003254925.1 Chamaecrista fasciculata | reverse complement strand
AAAGTCCTTAGGTATTTTCCTCTCAAACCACGTCTACAAAGATTATTTATGTCATCCAAGACTGCAGAACATATGAGGTGGCATACTAGTGAGATCAATAATGACAACATGATGAGGCATCCAAGGGACTCTGAGGCATGGAAGGAATTTGATGCAATGAATCCTACCTTTGCTTCAGATCCACGCAATGTTCGTCTTGGATTGGCTAGTGATGGTTTCAATCCATTTGGAAGCTTAAGCACAACTTATAGCATATGGCCAGTAGTACTTATGCCTTATAATCTACCTCCTTGGATGTGCATGAAAGCAAGCTCATTTTTACTATCAATGATCATACCAGGCAGTCGTCGACCTGGAAATGAAATAGATTTATATTTGCAGCCATTAATAGAAGAGTTGAAAGACTTGTGGTTGAATGGAGTTGAAACATTTGACTCTTTCACCAGTGAACTATTCAAATTGCGAGCAGCCTTGATGTGGACTGTGAGTGACTTTCCAGGTCTTGGAATTTTATCTGGATGGAATATATATACTGGGAATGCTTGTCCACGGTGTAATGATGATTTTGAACCTTTGCCCCTTCGTCGAAGCCAGAAATTTTGTTTTATGGGTCATCGTCGTTTCTTGCCTCCGGGGCATGGGTTTAGATTAGTTAAATGTCGATTTGATGGAAAGCAAGAGAGGAGAAGTCCCCCTCATTTATTAACCGGTTCAGAGATTTTAAATCAACAAAATGGTGTTAACGTTGTCTTTGGAAAACCGGTAGAAAACGAAGAACATGGTAAGAGAAAAAGAGTACCGGAGAGTGAGCGGGAGAAGGAAGGTCAACAATGGCGTAAGAAAAGTATTTTCTTTCAACTTCCATATTGGAAGAATAATTTGTTGCGTCATAGTTTTGATTTGATGCATATTGAGAAGAATGTCTGTGACAATGTACTATATACAATGTTAAATGACCGCAAAAAATCAAAAGACCATTTGAATGCACGGAAAGACTTACAAGACTTGGGCATCAAATTTGATCTTTGGCCAGATGACAAGGGAAAATATCCTCCTACTTTATTCACATTGACTAATAAGAATAAAGCTATATTTCTAAAGACATTGAAAAATATCAAGGTTCCCGATGGGTATTCAAGTAACATTGCTAACTTCATAAAGAAAGACCAGAAGATTGTAGGATTGAAGAGTCATGATTCACATGTTCTTATGGAACAACTATTGCCCTTAGCAGTCAGAAGGACTCTTCCGAAAGAAATAGCAGCAGTTGTAATCGAGTTGTGTTCATTCTTCTGGTCTTTGTGTGCTAGAGCTCTAGATGTAAATAAACTTGACGAACTTCATAATCAAGTTGTTCTCACACTATGCCACATGGAGATGATATTTCCACCATCTTTTTTCACTGTCATGATTCATTTGATAGTTCATTTAGTTGAAGAGGCAAAACTAGGAGGTCCTGTCCAATATAGATGGATGTATCCAATAGAGAGGTACTTGGGAAAATTGAAATCTTATGTGAGAAATAGGGCTCAACCAGAGGGATCAATTGCTGAAGGTTATTTGGCTGAAGAGGTGTTAACTTATTGCTCACGATATTTGGAGGGCATAGAGACTGTATTCAATCGACCAGCGCGTGTTGATGACGAACCTATTTTGGGTTCTTCTATTGAGAACACTTTGTACCCTCCTTTGGGAAAACCAATAGGTGCTTGTCAAAATTTTTCTCTATCGCCACTTGAAAAGTTACAAGCACATCGGCATATACTCACTAATTGCAAGGAAGTGGAACCATTTCGTAAGTGAGTAACACATCATTCACTAAATCATATGATTGTATATTTTTCTTTTTCCATTTTATCTAATTGCTTTAATATTTAATATAGAGAGTTTAGAGACATTGTAAGAAAACAACTAAGAAGCCGCACACGAGATGAAATGGAAATAGATAAGCGAGTTCACAAAGAGTTTGTTGATTGGTTTGCTCGTCGTGTAAGTTATTCTATCTCATACAAATACTATCTTAGACTAACATTTCAACTGCTATTGATGTTGTAACATGATGAGTCATTATTTTTTCAGATTAGAAATGATGTTGATGTTTCACATTCTTTGGATATTAAGTTTCTCGCTCTAGGACCAATTGATTATGCAAGACGATATAGTGCATACAACATCAATGGTTTCAAGTTTCGTATCCTAGAACGGGACGAGGGTTTAAAAACTCAAAATAGTGGAGTGTTTGCAACTTTTGTCATGCGGAGTTATGCTAGCAGAAATGATAAGAAAATGCGCTATGGACCTGTGCAATATTATGGAAAGCTCGTTGATATAATTGAAATAAATTACAATGGTCGGTTTACAGTGACCCTATTTAAGTGTATGTGGGCAGATACAAAGTCGGGCAAGGGGATTAGGATTGATGAGTTCGGGTTGACATCTGTCAATTTTTCAAAGTTGATATCCACAGTTGATCATGAAAATGATGAGCCATATATTGAAGCTTCAGATGCACGAATGGTCTACTACGTCGTTGATGAATTAGACAAAGATTGGAGTGTTGCCACTCATATCAAGCCACGAGATTTGTATGAAATGGAGCAAGATGATGATGTTGTATATGATGTTGAACCTAGCGAACCTCAACGCTTAGAAATGCTGTTTCCAAATGATGAAAGCAATATTAATTTAGCTAGGTTATGTTCATTTTACCTTTGTATAACATTTATATTATTGTTGTATTTTCTTTTACTCCTTTATTGTCGTTACTGTTGATGTTTTTTATTGATCTAACGAGAGTTATAACATTTTTTTAATTAAATCACAGAAATGAAGAGGCTGACGAAGAAGATTAGAGGTAAGGGGCCTAGTGTGACCTCAACGTCAACTCCTCCTGAAGTTGAGCCAACACTCCCATCTACCGTAGAACTCCCCGTAGATAATTTGGGAGATGATCATGAGGATCTCCCTGAGGATAATTTGGGAGATGACCATGGTGATGATCTTGATATGGGAGACCATCCTCAACAACAACAACGCCGGTCTAAAAAGACATGTTGGATGGTTGAAATAGAGGGTAAGTCATAATTAGCTATGATACTTATAGAGTCATTGTTCAAGTTGTACTATTCATAATTATAGAGTCATTACGATACATTGTTTATACTTTTTTACAGATGCAAATCAAAACAACAAACGAGTGACTTGGGGGGTAACCGTTCATGATGTGTGGGTACTACCACAAGGTCAGAGAGTAGTGTTGAACTCCAATAAATATTTTCAAGCGGTTGACGACAATGGTGGAGTACTTGGCACCTTCTTAGGAGGTGTTGCAGGGAATTTCAATAAATTCCCTATTAGCTATGAAACTTGGAGAGATGTCCCTAAACAATCAAAATATGATGCATTTCAAAATATTGTGCAGGTATTACATATACCATATTACTTTGTTATACATTACACCTGAAATTTAGTTTAACTTTATTATATTGCTTTAATCATGTAGAGTAAGTTTGTTGTGGGAGAAGAGAACCGGAAAGTTATTTTGCAGTCAATTGGAGAAAAGTGGAGACAAAGGCGAGATAGGCTTTTCCATGCTGCATATGATGGGTCTATTTCTAGGGAAGAGCTCGTGAATGAAAAACGTCCACGATGTGTTCCAGAAGAGCAGTGGCCACCCTTTATTCGTTATCGATTTAACTCCAAAACAAAGGTAATAATGATTTTAATTCTTTGTTATCAATTTCAATCCAGTGAACGAATTTAGTTGTTGTTAGCTAATTATATTTTTTTTACCTATTAGGAAATGTGCCAAAGAAACAAGGCTAATAGAGAGAAAGTCAAATATCCACATACTCTTGGGTCAAAGAGTATGGCGAGAAAGAGACATGAGATGGTTAGTTTACTTTTACTCTTCAAATTGATCGTGGATATGGCTAGCTAATTATAAATTAACAAAATTGAAATTTTGTCATTTTTTAACCACTGTAGGAACGTGAGATGGGAACAGAAGTTGATGATGGGACTTTTTGGATAGAAACACACAAGAGAAAAGATGGATCATGGGTAAACGAAGAGGCTGCAAATATTGGAGTAAGTAATTGAAAATTTTGTTTATAATCAATGGTTCTGCAGTTCTGTGATCCCGGCTGGTGCATCTGATTTTCTTGTTTTCTGGTCTATCTTTGTAATGGCGTGTCCCTAGTAACTTAAGGCACCTAACTGTTTATGCAAATTTCTTTTTTGATTTCATGATTCTTATTGTAGCTGGAAAGTATTGTTATTGCTTGCGAAGCATGATACAACAACATATACCTTATTTTATTCATTTGCAATGTGTTATACGCTGAACTTGAAAAGGTGTAGGCATGATGGACTTTGTTAGATGTGAAAATTTTATATTGGTGGGGCTCTCCTTCTTTAAAAGAATATTTATGTTTCCAGCGAAAAATAAAACCTTCAACTTTAGAGCCCTTCATTTCATAGGTTGTGAGTGGAATTACAGATCAGTCTACCCATGAGTCACCTCAATTTTCATTATTAATTAATATTGATTCCTCATTTATTTATTTTGATATATATAGGGAAATTGATATATCTTGCTTGTTGGATCATAGTCATTCATCAAATTTCCTATTCCCATTTTGTTTGTGCATAAAAACCTTTGTAGAATATATATGAAAAAACTTTCACTCTAGTGTTATTTTTATGTGTGTTTCAGTCCTTATTTATATATGTATGTGTGAAGCATGTTTTATAATGGGATTTCTTTTGATATATCTAGATATATATATAATAATAAGTATACATGTGTTGCAGGTTCTACAATACTTTAATGAGAACTTAATATATATAGTTGACGTTTTAAAATGGTGAAATTCATTCTTATATAATAATTATCTCATTATGCATATACATGAATATACATGCATATATAGAAATGTAATTTTTCTGCATATTTTTTGGACTGTTCTGTTATTCTGTGCATGTTTTTAGGACTGTTAATTCAATTTTCAGCATGTTTTTGGGGACTATTCTTTAAAAATGCAGGTGTTCTTCTAGGATCTGTATTGATAATAAATTATTTTTACAGGCTAAAATTGTTGAAATCCAGTCTCAATCTGCCTCTTCTAGTCAAGGAAATTCAAATAGATTTTCATTGACCCAACTTTTTGGCAAAGAACACCCAGGTCGAGTTCGTGGGTTTGGTTTAGGAGTAACCCAAACTCAAATATTTGGCCGTCGTACTTCAAATGTAGGATCATCATCATCTTCCCAAAATGATCAATCTGCTAGGGAGGCCGAATTGAGAGGGCGTATATCTAACATGGAAGACATTGTGCAAAGACTCTTAAGTATTCTACCAGAGGAGGCTGCTGCAGCTGTATTGAATCCGAGGGTAATATCAATTTCATAATTAACCTTTATGTTTATATATATTTCATTCATTTATATATAATAATTAACAAAAAAAATTTTCTGCAACAGCCACAACAATCATCTAGTGAAGGATATTCACCAAGCTCAAGTGGAGGCCCAACCGAGTAGGATAGATATTTATTTATTATGTATATTTGAATATCGTTAAAATTGAATCATAAGTTTTATTTGTTAAGACTTTGAAATTTAGTGTCAATTCATTTATGTATGAGACAAATTATTTTACTATAAATGAATTTTGATTTCAATCCTAATTTGGTTTTTTGGATTCGGTTATAGTAATTGGGTTGTGTAAATAGAATATACAGGATTTGTAAAATATAAAAGGCAAAAAATGGTAAAAAAGAATAATAACACGGACTTAGCGATGGTTTGAAAACTGTCGCTAAAACATATTTTTTACAAAATAATACCCATTTAGCGACGGATATAAAACCGTTGCCAAACCTTCATTTTACTACAGTTATGATAACAGTTGCAAATCCACACTTTTGCAACGGTTATATAACCGTCGCCAAAATGTCCTTTTTGCAACAGTTAAACAACCGTCGCAACAATATCCTTTTGCAACGGTTATATAACCGTTGCAATATGCTACCTTAGCAACGGTTATTTAACCGTTGCAATACATGATATCGCGACGGATATAATAACCGTTTCAAATGCATGACTTTGCAACGGTCTACTAACCGTTGCCAAGCCATGATTTGGCGACGGTTATAATTGGGACTTCCAACGGTTCCCAGAAACCGTAGCCAAATCCTTCGCGACACTTGGATCTGCGACAGTTTTTAAAACCGTTGCTAAGTGATATAGCGATGGTGAAAACCGTCGCAAAACACAAAAAAAACCGTCGCAAAATCCTGTTTTTTTGTAGTGTCAAGTCCTAAAATTGTGATATTATTGTAATCTCATAATTTTATAATTTGATAATCCATTGATTTAGGGATTCCCTAATTATAATTATCAAATTTCCCCAAGCTCTATAACTAAGGGAGTAAGTCGACTTACACAAAAAGAGACTTGACACACAAGTGAGAGTTGTGTTTTCCTTTGTGAGACAAGAGGAAAAATTGACTAACCCTAAAATAGAGAGAAAAGTCGAACTTCTCCAAGAGAGAGAGAGAATTCGACTTGTCCCAAAACTAGGGTTTTGAGAGAGAAAACAAGAGAGGCTCTTGTTTCTTGCGCAACCTAGAGTCTTGGTTCAAGAATTGTTCTTGATCACCAAGAACCGTAGATTGGAGTCCCGAGTTCTTTTGGAGAAAAGAACTGAAGGCTAGCACCTTGGTGTTAGCAAACTGTTCGTGCGGATTACCGGCGGAGGAAGGACGCTTGGAGTGGACTTCTCGGAATTGCACCATTCAACCAGACCGATTAAAACACTTGAGGTATACTTCTTCCTTTACCGGTTTAAATTCAACTAGTGGATCTTGTAGGAAATCACAAGCACTGCGCCATTTAAGGTTAATTAATATTTTTATTTTTTTAATTTTTTCCTTCGCTTCCGCTGCGCGCTTTGATCTGTGATTTCCCAACAACTAGTCCTCAACAAAGAACTTTCTCTTAAGCCTACGTCTAGTCCCCAAACACAAAGTAAGGGATTTTATATTATTGCTGGGAAAACTAACCAAATTACAATTGGCACTCAACCACTCACGAATCACCACTAGGGTTTCACACTTTTACAGTTTCCCAAACCGCAAGTCCTCACGGGTAACAAACCAGGTTCCTCACAGCAACTCCTCTTACAGTGTAGCCACACACGGATAACCACTATAGGGTTTCACAACAACCGAGGGAAGGCAACCGATTACCACTAGGAGTTATACGAACGAATCAGACTTTTCAAGAAGAATATAGAAGGGGTTTTCTCACAAAGAGATAGGTTCACACACAAAGGTGAATGTCACAAAAACTAATCCCACAAAGGGTTCTCACAAAGAGATTTCGCACTTAGAAGCTTTACCACATAGCAATAGACACGCAGTCTAACTTGACACTTAGTCTAGCAGCTTCATCATTTGAATTCTTCAGCTTTTATAGAGAGCAGCTTCAGCAGCTTGATATGGAAATGTTCTTCAGCTTTGAATACTCCAAAGGCTAGGAACAATAGTATCTTCAACATATTTGATTTGTCTTTCGCCTTCTTTAGAGTCTTGACTGAATTTCCATGTAGCTCATCTGATAATAATGACATATATACGTTGAGCATTGATCAGCAGGGTCAGAATATGAAAGTTTGAAAACTTTCCTGAAGATAGTTCCTTGACCTGTGGAACAGGAGCAATTAGCAGAAATCTTACCAAAAATAGATTTAGCAAAAAATAATAATCTCAACGGTCAGCTTAAAACTTTCTTAATATGTATAACACGAAGTTATCACAATGAGGCACGTTTTGTTGGGAAATCACAAGGGCCCAAGCGCGCAGCGGAAGCGAAAATTAATAAAAATAACAAAACTTGCGCAAAGAGGCTTGTGATTTCCTACAGGATCCACTGTTTGAATTTAAACCGGTAAAGGAAGAAGTATACCTCAAAGTTTCAATCGGTCCGGTTGAATGGTGTGATTCTGAGAAGTCCACTCCATGCGTCCTTCCTCTGCCGGTAATCCACACAAACAGTTTGCTGACACCAAGGTGCTTGCCTTCAATTCTTTTCTCCAAAAGAAATCGGGACTCCAATCTACGGTTCTTGGTGATCAAGAACAATTCTTGAACCAAGAATGATGGGTGGTGCAAGAAAACCAAGACTCTTCTTGTTTTCTCTCTCAAAACCCTAAACCTAGGGTGCAAGTCGATTTTCTCTCACACTTAAAGAAAAGTCGACTTTTCCTCTCACTAAACTCTAGGGAGCCAACATTTTCTCTCTCTTCCAAAGATCCAAAGCCTCAAGTCGACTTACCTAGGCCTATTTATAGAGTTGGGAGTTTGATAATTATAATTAGGGTTTCCCTAATTATAATTGAATATCAAATTATAAAATTATGAGATTGCAATAATATCACAATTTTAGGACTTGAATTCTTAATTAAAATATTACCTTAATATCTTAATTTGAATTCAAAATGCAATATTTGAGAATCAAATGGAAGATCAAATCTTCTCTTGGACCCACAATGTCATGCGCCAACTCCCCTTATTTTTCTTGGGATTTAATAAATCAAAATAACAATCCTAACTCTTAGGAAGTTATAACCAGCCTATTATCTTCCAACAATATTGAATTAAAATATTACCCTAATATCTTTAATTCAAATTTTTTTGAATCTTGAAATCAAGATCAAATCTTGAATTCAAATTCATGACTTTAATTAACAAAACATTTTCATTAATTAAAGACCAATATATGAGGTGCCACCCTCAACCCTAATTCTCTTAATATTAGTGAATTTAATAAATCAATAATCTCCTAACTTTTAGGAACCTTATCTGATTTATTATTCCCTAATATTATAATTGTAAATAGATTAATCCAATTAACTATTTAACAATTAATATATTTAAACTTGTCCCACAAATTTAAATATCTCAATCGTAGATTTTATTTAAGACAAGACTTCATGTCCCAGACATTTAGTTATATCTTAAATTGTGTCACCGGAGTGACTCACGAATTAACCCTAATTCGTGTCCCTTTAAGCAGTGTCTAGATCCTGCTAATGTGTGACCCAGCAGGCCTCACGTGAAGTTGGCAGCAAGTCATCTCCATGACTCACAAGTCGAGAACGGATTCTAACAAGCCATCACGACTACCCAAATTACGTGAGATATCCTTTTATCAAAACCGATTTAACCTTAGTACCACCTTGTCATAGACCATATTGTCACACGATATCTTGGTTCTGGATAAGGCACGGGAAAGTCATCCTTAATCCAAACCACAACTTTCTCGATTTCCTGAGTTAGTCCCATTTTCCTGAGTGGCCACTCTTTCCTTGGACAGACTCATCGAGGGTGCCAGTTAGATATCTCTCATCTCTATGAGGGACAAAATTCCATCTTGGTCAACCACATTCCTCAGCACTGTAATCAACCAAACTCGTACCTAGCATGTATGGCTACCCTGCTACGAGCAACGTTGGACTAGGCCAAAGTTCGACAACTACAATGCCGGAATAGTCAAGACCTCAGGTCTAAGGCATCGTGACAGGTGTACAAGAGAGGCTAGCTAATGACTAAACCCATGCAGGACTCTCCGGGTCGGTCCAGCAACTTGTAACCCCTTACATAATTGCACCATGACTCTCGTGAAGCATCTTATGCATGTATCTCTATACACCGAGGTCATGCTGGTCTTAGTTCATTTCAAGTTCCCACTTGAATGAGCGACCAGGGATTGTTTAGATTAATTATCATATAATTAATCACGGATTGCTATCATAGTAAACATGCTAATAATATAATAACAACATAATTTATCAACTATAAATTAATCAACCATATGTTCAAAACATATACATAAAATGATTGGCCCTAGGGCACAATCTCCAACATGTTTTGCACTTGAAATGAATCAGATATAAAGATCATAGCAAAACTTAGAAAGTTTCCTAAACATTTCCTTCAATCATAGCGATAATTAAGGAACAAGAATAATTCCCAAATTTCTTTCCTTCTTGAGATAGATTAACACATAATCACTGATTACAGAAGAAATGTAATTCTGATTTTAATCAATCATGATCTACCAATTATGTCGCACTATATAAAGCAATAATCCGAGACATAAAAGGTTTTTCACATTAAAACTTTATTATTTAACACAGATATATCATCTATACATAAAGCCAATATTAATATATAGATCAAAAGAATTTTTGGCAATTATCAAAACAAATACTAATCGTTATTCTATAAACCTAATGTTAATTTATTTTATATTCTAGCGCTTAATTAGTTAAAATAAATCTATGAAAAATTTATCTTATATATTATAGCGCTTAATTAATTAAAATAAATCAGAGCGCAAAAACAAAAGGAAATAAAAGAAATCAAAAACAGAGTTTTATAAAGATATAATCTGTTTATGTCTTGAAATAAGTCCTATGAACAAGTCCTATAAAGAAATCCTATATGATAAAACTAGAGGATTTCTCCCCCTATCAAAAACAAAATATGCACACATATAAAGAATTATCATAGACTATGTATAGAGCATATAAATGAAAATAAAAACACTGTCAGAGAATATAAGTACAAAAAACATATATCTATACAGAGCATGCATTTATCAGGAATAACTATCATGATAAGAGCATTATAACATATATAGGATCAGATCATAAGAAATAAAAACATTATAATCATATCAGACTTGATCCTTTCTCACTTAGAGAAACCAATAACAAACTTGGTTCTTAATCTTTCTCCCCCTTTTGACATGATCAAAAAGGGTTCTTGCAGGAAGTATTAGCACAGAGCATATATATAGGTATAATTCGCAAGAGAGACATAAAACCTAAACATTCATAACATAAGGAGCCTAAGGGCTCTCAAATATCCAGAATATTAAAACCAAGGTTCAGAGCACAGAAACCTAAAAATTATCCGATACAGTCATCCCAGAATAAAATTTCAAACAAACTAAAGACAGAAAACATGAAAACATGAAATGGAATGGATGAGGGATAATGTTGAGGATGGATTAATAGGAGTAGGAGTGAGGATGGTTTATGGATAAAGGATGGATGGAGAGATAATCTCTAAACTCAAATTGATCAAATAGAATTCATTATTGTCATCAAACAAACTCATTTGAACCATCAATTTCATGAAAACAAAATGATTTCATCAAAAACCCCAATTTCAAGATTACCCCAAACCCTATCGGGTCCAAAAATCATGAATAAGGAAACCAAGTGCCAAACCACCGATTCAGAGTAACTAAGACACCAAGAATCATCAAAGAACAGCAGCCCATCACAAATTAAGCAGTTAAAATCGAAAAATCGAAAGGAAGAAGCAAAGACGAAGAAAATTGGAAAATGGCGTCACCTAGGAAAGAGGAAGAAGAAACAGCGATGGTGGTGGCCCACGGCGGCTCGCCGGCGGCTTCTGGCCGTTGTCGGTCGTCGACGGAGGAGGTGCGATGGTGGCAAGTCGCTGGGCAGCAACAATGGTGGTCTGGATTGGGAGGGACGAAGAAGGAAGTGAAAAACGTCCAAATGAGGGAGCAATAGTCGAATGAGCTGATATACTTAGTGTGGGGGCTGTTTCGAAATTTTCGGAAGTTAGGGGACCAAATCTGATATTAAGTTGCAGTACCTCAAGAATTGTTATTTCTGAAAAAGCTCAAAAGTGTTTAAATCTTTCTAAAACAGTCTTGAAAACTCAAAATTTTGTAGATAAAATTTCTTGACAAAATTTATATCGTTAGCTTCGTTACAGAGAGTAGATTCTAAATATGAAATTTGTTCTTGAAAATTTTATCTCTAACATGTTTCAGTTCATACTTAAAAGTACCATTTGTCGGATCTAGATAAAAACCTAGATGAAATTTTAAACTCCGTTTGCTCCCTAATTTTTACCACATGCCAAATAAAATATGGGGATCTCAAATATGACAATTAAAATTCTAAATTTCCGTGTTCACTAATTTCTAAAATTTATAACCCAAAACTCCTAATACAGGTTTAAAATTAGCTTAAAATTCCGTCTAAAATTCTAAAAAATACTAATTCCATTCTTGAACACCCAAAACTAAATTTTAAATCTCGGGATCTCACAATCGCCCCCCCTTAAGAAATTCGGTCCCCGAATTTCTCTAAGTTGCAAATCTTATCCAAAAAAAAAGACACTACAACCTCTCCCTAGGCTCTAATTCTTTATGTTCAACCTCTTCCATCAAACCCAACAGTAACTTCCTCATGATCGAGTCCTGAAACACTAGAT
>QANZ01055150.1:32802-44794 GCA_003254925.1 Chamaecrista fasciculata | reverse complement strand
CCGAAAAAACGGTTCAGATTAACATGCTCCTTCGTGAAGAAGAGAAGTCCGAACTCATCCAACTGTTGAGGGAATCTGCTGACGTCTTTGCCTGGTGTCCTGCGGATATGCCGGGAATAGACCCTAAGCTCATCTGTCACAGCCTGAACACCGACGGCAGAAAGGGGGTGATCCAACGAAAACGCCTCTTTGGCCATGAACGCCAAGCGGCAATCAAGGAGGAAGTTAATAAGCTACTGACCGCGGGGTTTATCAGGGAAGCCAAGTACCCTGAGTGGCTCTCCAATGTGGTGCTAGTCAAAAAATCCAACGGCAAGTGGAGGATGTGTGTAGACTTCACTGACCTCAACAAGGCGTGTCCGAAGGATCATTACCCATTACCCAATATCGACAAGCTCGTTGATGGGACCTGTGGTCATCAGACGATGAGTTTCTTAGATGCTTGCAGTGGGTATAACCAGATCAAAATGAACCCTGAAGATGCCGAAAAAACGGCGTTCATAACTGAGATGGGCACATACTGCTACACAGTAATGCCTTTCGGATTGAAGAATGCGGGCCCCACCTACCAGAGAATGATGGATCTTTTCTTCAAAGATCACATCGGGAAGAATCTGGAAGTCTACGTCGATGACATGGTGGTAAAAACCAAAGAAGGCGGAAAGCACACTGAAGATTTAAAGGAGATCTTCAACCAACTACGAAAGTACCAGATGAAGCTGAACCCCTCAAAGTGCGCCTTCGGCGTCAACGGGGGAAAATTCCTCGGATTCATGCTCACCAGCAGAGGAATCGAAGCAAACCCAGACCAGTGCAGAGCAATCCTTGATATGGTCTCCCTAAGAACGGTTAAGGAAGTCCAGCGCCTCAACGGCAGGCTAGCGGCGCTCCATAGGTTTCTGTCGAGGTAGAAAGCGCCTAGCGCCGCCTCAACAATAAAGCTTTACAGCTATTCCCTAGTGACAGTCTATTTTTCTTCGTTTTTACTTAATTTTCAATTCTGTCTTTATTTACTCCTCCTCAGTTCATTATGATTATCAACAACGCCTATGTAAGCCGTCTTTTCGACGCAAAGCTTCTATCAATAAAACGAGCATTACTCATTATTGGTCTCCTTTACATTCAGGTCAGCTGACAAATGCTTGCCTTTCTTTCAAACATTAAAAGCAAACAAACGATTCGAATGGACTAAGGAATGCGAGGAAGCCTTCCAAAGGCTGAAGGCGTATCTGGCGTCACCGCCAATTTTGGTAATTCCAATCAAGGATAAACCAATCTACGTCTACTTGGCGTCCACAGACGACGCAATCAGTTCTGCCTTAGTACTCGAAGATGGGGAAGAGCAGAAACCAATCTACTTTACGAGCAAAACGCTCACAGGAGCCGAAAAAAGGTATCACCGCCTAGAAAAGCTGACGTTTTCATTACTTCACTCAACTAGGAAGCTGCGACACTACTACCAGCAATACCAAATAATCGTCAGAACGGATAGACCCCTCAAACAAATGATTGAACAACCAGATATTGCTGGAAGAATGTCAATATGGTCCATGGAAATCTCAGAGTATGGGATCGCTTACGAGCCAAGAAGGGCTATCAAAGGCCAAGCGTTAGCCGACTTCATAGCAGAAATGACTGGACCAGCCAACGCTCCGAATTGGACTTGGAGCGTGCACATCGATGGCGCCGCTTCAAACTCCCAACGCGGAGCAGGAGTGGTAATGCGAGCCCCAGATGGCTCCATCATCGAACAGTCTATTGAAATCGAATGCCCCATAACCAACAATCAGGCAGAATATGAGGCGTTGATTGCTGCATTAAAACTAGCAGCCAACATAGGCGCCAAAAGACTGGAAATCTTCGCAGATTCCCAATTGGTAGTACAACAGATGAACGGGGAATATGAAACCAAAGATTCTACCATGGTCCAGTACGCTGAAAAGGCAAAAAAGATCATGGCTGGATCAAGCATAGACGCCACTTTCAAACATATCCCACGAAGCGAGAACGCCCGAGCCGACGAGCTCGCCAAGTTGGCGTCTAAGCCAAACAAAGGTGGAAGGAGTTCCATCATCAAAACGACCCTCAGGGAGCCCTCGATATTGGAACAGGACGTTCTTCCTATGGAAGAAGTCGTTGATTGGAGGACGCCGATATTCAACTATCTGGAAAAAGGCTCCCTTCCCTCAGACAAAAACGAAGCAAGAAAAGTCGCAAGGCGCTCCGGCAGATACTTTATCAGACAAGGAACGCTATACAGGAAAAACTTCAGTCACCCGGCGGCCAAGTGTATAGCAGGGAGTGAAATCACCAGGGTGTTAACCGAAGTCCACGAAGGCCTATGTGCGAGTCACCAAGGCCCAATGGCCGTACGAAGAAAGATCCAGAGAGCAGGCTACTATTGGCCCACGCTATTACAGGACGCGGAAGGCGTTGTTCGCTCATGCGAGAAATTCCAGAGGTATGCCAACATGATACATACACACGGAGCTCCCATGAGCGCCATCACATCCCCTTGGCCGTTCGACTTATGGGGAATCGACATTGCAGGGCCATTCCCAACAGCAGCCTATCAGAGAAAGTTTCTCATAGTCGCCGTAGACTACTTTACGAAATGGGTCGAAGCCGAGGCAGTGGCGTCCATAACCTCGGAAGCCATGGAGAAGTTCCTATGGCAAAACGTAATTACCAGATTCGGACTCCCAAACACTCTGATATCTGACAATGGCGCCCAATTCACAAGCAGAAAGTTCCAAGACTTTTGCAAAGCTTGGAAAATCCATCACAAGACCACCTCGGTAGAACATCCGGCTACAAATGGCCAAGTTGAGTTGGCTAACAGAATCATCATACAAGGAATCAAGAAAAGACTGGAGTCAGCTAAGGGAAGATGGGTTGATGAACTCCCCTCAGTCCTATGGTCATACAGGACCACAGAACAAACAGCTACGAAAGAAACGCCTTTCGCCTTAGCATACGGACACGAAGCGGTCATACCTGCCGAAGTAAACGTCCCGACTGAGAGGATAATCAATTATCCAAACACCAATGACGCCAGCTCCAGGCTCCAAGCCTTAGACAGCTTGGAAGAAAGACGAGAAGTTGCAGCCATCAGACAAGCTGCATACAATCAGATGGTGAAGAGATACCACGACTCAAAAATCAAACCTCGAACCCTCAAAGTGGGGGATTTGGTGCTTAGAACCGTCGAAAACAACAGAAAGGATCCTAGACATGGCAAGCTCGGACCAAACTGGGAAGGCCCCTACAGAGTCGTAGAAGCCTTACCTGGGAACGCCTTCCGACTAGAAACGCCAGAAGGGAAATCACTCCCAAACGCCTGGAATATGGCAAAACTCAAGTTTTACTTTCCCTAAGTGGAATGATTTCATTTAAATTATGGCATTGTTTAAAGAAGGCCGTAGCGCCAGTTGTACTTTGCTCTCATAATTAATGAATTACCTTTTTCTCTTCAACAAATAATGAAGTTGGCGCTGCTCGAGGGGACGCCCTCGGAACAGCAGCGAAAAGGCCCTCGAAGGAGCCTTGTGAGTATGGCACTCACTACCATGCGGATCGACCCTCCCTTGGATGACTAGTCAAAACTTAGCGTATAATACGCATAAACGCTCGAAGCGTGCCCAACGCAAGGCAGCGCCTTAAGGTGCAGCACAACATATCGATCGAATCGAAAACACAAGTTTAAAACACAATGGGAACGCTCAAAACAGAGAAAATTAAGCACAACAAATGCATAATTAAAGGGCATCAACGCCCAAACAATCCTTAAAAGTGGCACGATAGGCCAACATCAATCGTTGTTCAAAGATGGCGTCAACGCCATAATCCAAATCAAAACAAAAATTTATAAAAACAGGCACGCAGGCCCAAGAAAGAGCCCAGTGGCGCGCAGGCCTAGGCGGCAGCAGGAGGATCTTCAATCGTAGATGCACTCGAAGCTCCCTTGGCACTCCCACCTCCTTGATTGGTGACAACGCCCTGAACGCCAACGCCCGCGTCTGATGAAGGCGCCGCAGCAGAAGGGGCCTCCTCCCTTGGAAGGGGGACTTCCATGTTGGGAAACCACGGAAAGTCCTCGTCGCCCTGGGACTCATAGCCATCCAAGTCAAAGTTCTCAGGCATACAAGGCATCCTCACTAAGGGGTCATCATCGTATGGGTCCCGAAGAAGCCTCCCCTCTACGACCTTATTGGGACATATCCAATTGGTATTGAGGTTCGGGTTACGCAACTTTAACTGCGCGATGGCGTTCTTGAATCCGATGTAATTGTAGCGAGATCCTCGCCACTTGACTTGCCGCACAGCCAAAGCACATAGCTCGTCAACCTTTTGCCTTGCATCCTGAAGCTCTTCCTCCAAAGACGCCACCTTAATGTTCAGCTGGGCGTTTAAAGCATTGACTTCCTTCAACCGATTCCCCCTTCGGTCATAATCGCCCTGCAGAGACTCTTGGGACGCCTTCATCACATTGATTTCGTCCTTGAGCTCGATCATCTCTTGACGCGTCTTTTTGGCGTCCTCACGCGCAGCATCTCTTTCGGACAAGAGGTCCTTCCGAGAAACGCTGCTAGCAAGCAACCGCATCCCTGTGGCTATTAGAAATCTGGCCCCCTCCTCAGCAGGATCCTGAGTGTTTTCTGTGGACGCCCGAGCCAAATCGTCTCGTTTCACTGAGCCCTCTTCGGATAAGGACTTAGAAAGAAACTCGAGCGCATTGAAACCAACTTCCTCTGGAACCGCCGGAATCTGGGGCACTTCCACAGTGGGACGTCGGCGTTTTTGCGGAGGCTCCCCGTCCTTGGAAGTAATGGCGCCTTCTTTCCCCTGAGGTGAAGGACGCGGAACCGACACTGGCTCCCGAATGACGACGCCTCCGGGCTTCTTCCCCGCGATTGTCGCAATGGCGTTGGCGAAGGTAGTTTTCTTGGGAGCCGTTTTAGGGGCAGCCACCGCCTTCCCCTTGCCTTTATCGGCTTGGCCTCGCCGATTCCCTACGACATTGGCGGCGTTAACATCGAGCACTGAAACAAAACAAAGTAAATATTAGAAAAACTTGAATACGCAAGTATGAAAAGAACTTATAACAATAAGTGATAGCAACACACAGCGCTTAGGGTCAAGAGGGTCAGTGGTGATCAACCGCAGCGCCCCCAAGCGCTCATCCACGGTCAGGTCCCGCCAGTTACACTCAAAAGGACCCAAGCGCGGCCTTCTCCAAGATAGCGGAAACATGGCGCGCTCATCCGAAGAGCGAACCCAAAAAGGACGACGCGACCTAGACCCCTCGATAAGAAAATACTTATACTGCCACGACTTCGGATTGCTGACAGCATGATCGAGAATCAGAGGACGCCCAGGACGACGATAGTAAGAAATAAACAGGTTATCCACCCATCGTGGATAGAAAAAGAAGAGAAAAAGACGAGCAGTGGCGCTCACGCCATCCCTCTGGCATTTGGCAACAAATGCAAGGAGAATACGCCAACCATTGGCACTCAGCTGAATGGGGGCGACGTTCATGATCGCCAAAAGGTCCAACACCGCCGGATGGAAGGGCATCTCAATATCGCAACCCCGAAGCACATGCTCACAAATCAGGAACCCTCTGCCATCAGTGTACAACATATCAGGACCATCCTTCAGATGACTAGGAAAGGCAATGCGACACCCAGAAGACCGCCGACGAGTCGAATTAACTATTAGCTCCTCGTTAAGATCTCGAAGGAGCTCCTCATCGTGATTCCAACACCAAAACTCTTTAATGGCGTCGTTGGTTTTATCCAAATGTGGAGGCTGCACTTTCTCGCCAGGATGCTGGCAACGCCAATCAACGATAGGACGCGCGTTCCTCATTATCTCGGCCCTATCGGGACCACAAGGCATTGTCTCTGGGGCGCCCTTGACCAAGGGAACTTTAGCTAAACCCTTGCTGGAGGAAAGAAACCACTCGAGATAAGCCAAGAAGTTGACCTCCTCTCCGCAAATGGTTTGCACAGGATTGCCATCTCCTATAAACGCCCACATAGGGGCTGCAGCCTGAGGCACCGAACGTTCCTCACCCGCTGACGCCTCATCCGGGGATAGCATCTCGCGAATTTCAGACGACGTCGAGGAGGAGGAGTCCGTAGCGTCACCGCCAACCCTGACCGAAGGAGAATCAACCCTTGGCGGCGCTGACGGCCCGGGCGCTGACGACCCGGGAACCATCTTGTTTCCAGCAGCTGTGGAAACAGGACCAGTTT
Source organism: Chamaecrista fasciculata (assembly GCA_003254925.1). NCBI lineage: Eukaryota > Viridiplantae > Streptophyta > Magnoliopsida > Fabales > Fabaceae > Chamaecrista > Chamaecrista fasciculata. The sequence goes on along the minus strand of QANZ01055150.1, from coordinate 38,531 downwards.
AGTACACTTCTCGGAGAATGCACCTCCACCATCCAAAACACCAAAAAGAGAAAAACAAAAGAAAAAGGGGGGAAAAAACCCATTGCGGTATGCGATTGACCACCAGACAAACAAACAAAACCCAACCAACCCAAAACAAAAATGGCAAAATCAAACAAGGGGCAGCGAAGGTTGTGGAAGGAGAAACACTTACATTTGTTGAAGTCCATGATCGATGATAAGTCTGGCAGAAGATCCACGAAGAAAAAGTTGAAGAACTTGACGAACACTACAAAGAACATAGCGAATACTGGGTAAGAATGAGCAAATATTGAAAACACTCAGAAACATGGCGAAAAAATGACGGAAAAGTACTTACCAGACGAAAACTTCACTTGATTGTCGAAGAAAACAATCAGAAAGCAGCGAAGCAGAGGAGAACGAAGAAGGCAGCGAGAGCTTGAAATGCAGAGGAAGAGAGAAAACTCAGAAGTAATGAGGAAAGAAGAAAATTCAAAAATGCATAAAATGTTCGAGTGAGGAGGGAGAAGAGAGGAAAATGGCGGTTTTCTCCAACTTTTTACGAAAATCGAAGCGCTGCATTAAATGCGCCCCCTCGGTTCACGATTTCGCCATCATGAGGGAGGAAAGGCGAATCACGTATCAACACGTGGCCACGAGATCTCTGACACAAGGATTTCAAGCGACGCGGTACATCAGCTAGGAATACGAAAAGACAGGTTTGTAAGGCGTTGATGGCAATCGACGCCCCAGAAAGAGGCATTGGAACAGAAAACGCCCCATCAACTATAGCAAAAAATTTGGCGACATCAACCCAGGATGGGACTCCACTGATGGGGACAGAACTTCACTCCTTTTGTTGGGACTAGTGATAATAGGCCTAATAACTTGAGGACTAGAAGACCTAGGCCCTAGGCGTTCAAAGGCTCATCAAAGGAATCCCTTGGGCGAGAACGCCAAAAGAGCCCTACACAAGTAAGGCACCAAGCTTCTCATGACAATCGAGGACGCCAAAAGCTAGGCGTCCACAGAAAGAGTCCTAGCATGGTTAAGGCACCAAAAGCCTTACGTCGGTCGAGAACGCCAACAAATTGGCGCTCACGAGAAGGCATAAGAAAAGGCGTTGCTGCAACCCTCAGAAACCAAACAACTTATTCCCGTATCCTGACCAACAGATCTGCGAGAATAACGGACAGTTAGGATTTCCACCAAGATCACAACTGATTTGGCCAAATCAGTTGGGATCATAATCGACCATATCTAGGTCAAAAAGGTCTCACTTGACCAGTATAAAAGGAGAGCTCCTCTACTGGAAAAATGTACGCACTATTTCCATTTCCACACATTATTACTCTCAGGCTATTTTACTGACTTAAGCATCGGAGGTGAATCGCAGGGCCACCCCTGTGTTTTCATTGACTTGCAGGTGACTTCTGACCCAAAGTTGCCTCATCGAACCAGGTAATGCCCTACGGCCAAAACCAGGTTCATCAATTTTGATCACCGATTTTATTTGGTTGATTGGGTCTGATTTTTGTGAATGATTGGTTTCGATTAACATTAATTTTCGATCCCATTCTTCTTTCATGCCTATAAATAGATGAGATGTTTATAGGAAAGAGGACAACTTTGGGAGAGGCAAATAAGAGAGAAAAAATCAGATTTTAGAGAGAGGAAAGTTCATATTTTTAGAGAGAAAAATTCGTTTTAGAGAGAAAAATTAATTTTTGAGAGAGAAACTTTGTGTGGTAACTCTAATTTCGGTTTTTTTTTTCTTTCTTCTCTTTAATTTCTTTTCTCATCTTCATCTCATTTTTGGGGTAGGTTTGAATACCTATGGGTTAGTTTTAGGGCCCGAATCAAGGAACAATGGAGTTATTCTCCAAAGGCGTTTCTACTGTTCAGAAATTCAGTCAAAATCATGACCTTTAGTACCCGATAGGGATTAAATTGAATTTCTTGACCAAATTCTTGTCTGTTTATGTAATTATCTTTCTGCTCCCCATATTTTTGATAAATTACGTTTTGACCCCAGACACTTTTTATAGAGTTTCGTTTTAGTCCCTATGTATTTCATATTCAAGGACTAAACTGGAAATTTTGGAAACTTTTGGGGGTCAATTTGCAGTTTTAGCCAAAAGAATTTCATGTTCTCCTTCCTTCCCTGTGTGCGTGTGTGCGTTGCCTGCGTATGTGTGTGTATATATATATATATATTATGCTTTTGCTTCCTTCCCTGTGCGTGTATGCATGTTAAATATATAAATATATATTATATTATTAATGTTATATTATATATTTGTATGGCTTATTTGTGTTGTATATTAAATTATTTTCACCCATTTTTATTTTGTTAAGAGACTATAATTACATCTTCAGACTAACAATTTTAGGCCAAGATATTCATAAAATATTTTTAGAGTTTATAACTCAATATTTTAAAATTAAGTTTGGACTGTTAAGTTAACTTTTAGTCTAAATCAGATTATTTTTTTGCCACTTTAATCTCATAAAAATAAAAAAAAAATCATAAAATAATCATGTTCTCTTGAGGGAATATTCTCCAGAGAATATTTAAATCTTCCAGCAATGAAAGCGAGGATTCTAGGTAAGTCCTCCAACCCAACCTCCAATTACCAATTTAATTTCGAACTACGTGGACTTTGATCCCTAATTAGGGTACGTAGGCCTTGGGTCCCAAAACCTGAGTCAAGTCTATTTCTCCATTTTCTTTATTAAATTGTTCAAATCCATGATTGTGAATGCTTGAGTGTTTTTTCATAATTTGCTTGGATTGCACTTTAATATTTTTCTTCATCAATCTTGGGCTCGAGGATATTTGTTGTGTGCTTAGGGATAATTAATATAAATATTTTGGCCATTTAATTTAAATAATTATTTTGGGTGACCTTATTATAATTATAAGGGGTTTCTAGGGTGCCTGACACCTTCTCTAGAAATTAAATGTGCTCCCGAACCCATCTTTGGTTCAAGACCATTTTTCCTAAAATTGCCTTATCCACCATTTTTGTCAAAGTTTTTCCAATAATTATTTTTTCAAATTTTTTCTTATAAAATTTGGTGGCGACTCCTCTTTTTTAGTTATAGTCGACTTCTCCGCAATGTCGGGTGTGACACTTAGCGTTCATTAATGAAGCCAACTATTCATGGTTAGATTGTCGATGTCTGAAGCCAACTTCTCCATCATCGGGTCTGAATCAGTTCCTACTATTCCCTTTACTGCACGGCTACGTCTTCTACGATTTTGTCGCTTGAGAGCGATTTCCTTAATATAGTCCCATGCAGTTTTGACATCTAACTGTAATGCATCCATTAGACCCGACATCAATTTGATTGGCCTCGTCGTCCTGGAGTCCACTACAAAAGAACAACACTATTTGTTCCTCAGTGTATTGGTGATTAGGACACTTTACTAAAAGGTCATGATATCTAGTTAAGTACCCGAGTAACGTTTCGTTATCATGTTGTTCTATGGCTGAGATTTCTTGTTTAGCGGCTGATGCTTTAGCATCGGGAAAGTATTTATTTAGGAATGATCTTCTGAGGTTTTCCCAAAACAGATAAACTGTCCTTTCATATGTTCCCAAATGAGTGAGATGGAAAACTTTCCACATCACATCCTCTATGCTTGGTGTTAGGGGTTTCATGGTTCGGCAGTGAAGATAAAGATTATTTAAGTGTGTGTACAGGTTTTCACTGGCCAAACCGTGAAACTTAGGTAGTTCATTGAAGAGTGGACCTTTAATCTCAAAATCCATTTGGATTTGAGGAAACACATTATGTTGAGCTTCATATTGCTCATTAGATTGGGAAGCTTCTCTAATTGATCTTCTAGGTCTAGGACGTGTATTCTCTAGACCTTGCTCCTAGCGGACTGCTCCGCGTTCTTGGTTTGCTAACCTAGGGTTATTACCTGAGTTTTCTGCCATATCAGAGGTGAAGTTTGTAGTTTTAATTGAATAAATGATGATAATATATTCAAATGATAAAGAACAATACTTGAGAGAAACCCTAGAGATGGACTATCATTGTTCATAAATGATTTGCATTAAACAACCACATCCAATGATGTATTTAATAATCATAAATACTAATCATATAAGTGAAGTCCAATCCACTCTAGTTATAGGAAATGTTATTGTCATCTTCAAATATATAGCAATGAAAGCAATGGCGACAGATATAGATTTAGGATAGATAACTCAACCAATAATTGGAAATACGAGAATTCATCATTAACCTTTCAAAGTAATCTCTATATTACAGATCAAACCAATGAACAAATATGGAATATAAAGGACAATCCTAAGAACTATTCGTTCTAATGTATAAACAATTCAACACATACCTATGAAGGAATTGAGAATACTCATAAATACAATATCAATATCTGGACTCTACATGAACAGCGTGATGAACTCAAGTCGCATCCTTGAGGTATTCCTCAAGTATCTACCTAATTTGTTACTCATACTATAGAGTAACTGATCAGCCCAAAAGTGAACAAGTTATTTGGCCTTCTTTTAGTGTGTTTATAAAAATAATATATTAGAATTAGACCAATTAATATGCTAAGGGCAACACTAAGGTATGGTGAAATAAAGTGGACAAAATGAGTTAATTAGCGTTTATTTATGGTACTTTATAAATAGGTGCTACTTAATGGTTTATTCAGTGTTTCAAATATCCAAACAAAGGATCGATCTTCTTTCCAAGGAGATAGAATTAGTGAAAAGGAAGCACGATGATCTTGAACAAGCATTCGTTCGAGCAGCCGATGTTAAAGTAAATAACATAAGTTCCCCTAGTAGTTCTAAGGCAGTTCATGCCATTACCACTAGAGAAACCGAACCTATAGAAAACCCTGCTCAAGAAACATTAGTGAAAATCCTAGAAGAGCTTGAGCCTGAAGAGATGTTCATAGAGATCAAGGGTGGAGAAAACTTTAAGGCCATAATAAAGAAGGACTCTAGGTATGCCCAATTCTTCTTTGGTTTCAACTATAAGAAGGAAAAGGCAGAAACTCCTATTGCGAATAAGTTGGAAAATAAGTTGGAAACTAAGGTAGAAACTAAGGTAGAAGACCTCCCGTCTCCAAGCTCTCATGTAATGACTAAGGAACAACTAGAGGATAAAAAGGATAAGGAGATAAAAGACTTATTAGGAAAACTAAAAGTCAATGCCCCCTTAATAGATTTGGTTAGGAAAGTCCCTAGGTATACCAAGGTCTTTAAAAACTTAGATGAGAAAAAGAAAACATCCCAAAAGAAACTTTAACTAAGTCCTACCATTTCAGCCCTTCTAAACCCTAAGATACCTATAAAACGCAAGGATCCTGGTTCATTCACCATCCCTTGCTGTTAGAGATAAATTAATGGTTTTCACATTATTAGCATGTTTACTGTGATAACGTCCATGATTAATTATAAGATAATTAATCTAAATCTGTCCCTGATCGATTGTTTTCGTGGGAGCGAAAATGAACTAAGATCAGCATGACCTCGGTGTATAGAGATACATGCACTAGATGCTGGAACGAGAGTCATGGTGCAATTACGTAAGGGGTTACGAGTTGCTGGACTGACCCGGAGAGTCCTGCACGGGCTTAGTCATCAGCTTGCCTCTCTTGTATGCCTGTCACGACGCCTTAGACCTGAGGTCATCATTATTCCGGCGTTGCAGTTGTCAGACTTTGGCTTAGTCTAACG
>QANZ01055150.1:14302-26613 GCA_003254925.1 Chamaecrista fasciculata | reverse complement strand
AAGTTCATCTCCGAGCTTGGTGTGGTTCCGACCATATCTGATCCCATTACCCTGTATTGCGACAATAGTGGTGCTATTGCGCAAGCCAAGGAGCCACGGTCCCACCTGAGGACCAAACATATACTCAGACGTTTTCACCTCGTCAGGGAGATGATTGACAGAGGTGATGTGAAGATTTGCAAAGAAGCAGGCGAGGATAATGTTGCTGATCCTCTGACAAAGCCGCTTGCAAGGGTCATACATGAGAGACATGTATCGTCGATGGGGATTAGACGCATTGATCAGTGTACCTAGGAGTAGGAACAGCTAGATTGATGATTGTACCCGAGTGCAAGTGGGAGTCTGTTAGGAATTGTGCCTTAGGGCCAATCCTCTTTTATATATGTTATGAACATATGGATTAATTTATAGAGATAAATTAATGGTTTTCACATTATTAGCATGTTCACTGTGATAATGTCCATGATTAATTATAAGATAATTAATCTAAATCTGTCCCTGATCGATTGTTTTCGTGGGAGCGAAAATGAACTAAGATCAGCATGACCTTGGTGTATAGAGATACATGCACTAGATGCTGGAACGAGAGTCATGGTGCAATTACGTAAGGGGTTACGAGTTGCTGGTCTGACCCGGAGAGTCCTGCATGGGTTTAGTCATCAGCTTGCCTCTCTTGTACACCTGTCACGACGCCTTAGACCTGAGGTCATCATTATTCCGGCGTTGCAGTTGTCAGACTTTGGCTTAGTCTAACGTTGCCCGTAGCAGGGTAGCCATAAGGGCTAAGTACGGGTTTGGTTGATTGCCGTGCTGAGGAATGTGGACTGACCAAAATTGGGATTTTGTTCCCCATTAGATGGGAGATATGTTATTGGCGACCTCGATGAGTCTGTCCAGGAAATGCGTGGCCATGCTAGGAATTGGGACTTACTCAAGGAGATCGAGAAAGTAAAGGTTTGGATCATGGATGACTTTCCTATGCCTGATCCATAACCAAGATATCGCAGAACAATAGGGTCGGTGCCATGGAGGTACGAAGGTTAAAATCGGTTTTGGTAACTAACGATCACTCACGTGTTTTGGGTAGTCGCGATGGCTTGCTAGAGTCCTCTCACGACTTGTAGGACATAGGGATGACCTACTGCCAACTTCACGCGGGGCCTGCTGGGTCACACACGAGCAGGATTAGAACACACTTTATAAGGGACACGAATTAGGGTAATTCGTGGGTCACTCCGTGGCCTAATTTAAGACACAGAGGAAATGTCTGGGACATTATGTCTTGTCTTAAATTTTCTACAGTTTAAATAATTGTTAAATGATTAATAGAGATTAATTATTTACAATTAAAATATTAGGAATAATAAATCAAATAAGTTTCCTAAAAGTTAGGAGATTATTGATTTATAAAATTCACTAATATTATTATAGAGGGTGGCGCCTCTTTTTTAGGTGATTTAATTAATAAAAATGTTTTATTAATTTAAGTCATGAGTTTGAATTTGAATTTGAAATTCAAGATTTGAATTAAGATATTGGGGTAATATTTTAATTCAATAAAGAATTTAAATTCAGAATTCAAAATTTGAATTAAAGATATTATGGTAATATTTTAATTCAAAAACATTGGGATAAAATAAGTTGGTTATGACTTCCTAATTTTAGGAGTTATTTTTGATTTATAAAATTCCAATAAATTAAAGGAACTAGGCGCCTATCTCATGTGGGTCCCATTGGGAGATTTGATCTTCCATTTGATTCTATGAGATAGGGATTTGAATTTGAATTAAAATATTATGGTAATATTTTAATTAGATATTCAAGTCTTAAAGATATGATATTATTGTAATATCATGATTTTATATTTATAAAATTACCATAATTTTGGTAATTATATAAAGCAAAAGTCGCCTAGCTCAAAATAAGTGTACATGCTTGTGAAAAACCCTAGCTCACTTAGAGAAGTCGAATTTCATCCTTGTAGAGAGAGAAATTTCGCCACCCACCTTCCTAGAGAGAGAAGTCGATTTTCTTCTAAGGAGTTAGGAGAGAAATCGAAGTTGTGGGTTTCTAGGGTTCTTGAGAGAAGAAGAACAAAAGGAGTTTTGTTGTTGTCTTCTGCTCTATTGCACCACCTAGCCTGAATCCAGAGAAGGAGTTCCTGAGTTCAAAAGTTGTAGATTCAATCCCAGTTTCTTTGGAGAAAGAAACAAGGAGGCTAGCACCTCGTGTTCGGGAAACTGTTCGTGTGGATTACCGGTGGAGGAAGGACGTGCAAACGGACTTCTAGACTCGCCAAGTTCAACCATCCGATTGAAAGCTTGAGGTATAACACTTTTCGTATCTGGTTTTAAATTCAACTAGCGGATCTCAGGGTGGGTTTTCCTGGGGAGCGCAAGTTTTTTTTATTATACGTTTTGCTTCCGCTGCGTGTTTTCCCCGTGATTCCCCAACACTTTCATGATAGGAAAAGCCGTAGTCAATGGAGCATTGTTGGGCTTAGGAGCAGCTATCAACGTTATGCCCAAGTCAGTCTACGATTCTTTGAATATGGACAGAATTAAGGACGCAGGGTTGATCCTGCAATTAGCCGACAAAAGCAGCAGACGTCCCCTAGGAATAGTGGAAGATGTCCTAGTCAAAGTGAAAAGTTTAATCTTTGCCGCTGACTTCTATGTCCTAGACACCGGTAGTAATAGAGCTACCGACTACACCATAATCTTAGGCAGACCTTTCCTACGGACCACTGATGTCAATATTACCATAAAGGATGGAAAGATCACTATGGACAATGGACATCAAAATATCACACTTACAATGTACGAAGCGGAGAAATCCGATGAACACTCCGTGTTGGAAACACGAAGTATTTGTACATCTAGTAAAACTCTAGGAGAAAAACCTAAAAAGGAGGATCTCGAATTTGAAACTCTTTTAAATTTAGAACCTCCTGATCCTGTCTTGTATATACCAGAAATAGACCTTGAAGACATGAACATTAGTTCACTCTTCAAGGAAGAGGAGGAAGACCTCGTAACCTCCAAAGTAAAAAAGAAACCAGCACCCAAAGAAAATGCTTCCATGCACAAGGCTGTGTGGCAGCCTGTGCGCCACAAAAATAACCCAACTATAGCCCCGTGCTATAGTGTTTCTAATTTTGCAGATGAGGGGATAGGAGCAGCGAAAAAGCCAAGGACCCTATTCTCCATGTGTTCGTGCAAGAACTTAGGCATATGTGCTGAATGCCTAAGTGATGAAGAATGGTTCCATAATGTAGATGCCGTATGCAAGAACGCAACCGAAAGGATTCATGTGGACTTCATAGGCATAGACAAGGTGCTCGATCCAAAGCGCAGAGGAATAACAATCAAAGACTTGGATCAGCCCATTGGATCATTTGTTGATGACACAGGGATCACACAAAAAGGTACGCTCGCAAACAAATATGCACTTTATCGTCTTATTATGCGAGACTACTTTTTTAAGACAAAATATCATGACACGTCGGTTTAGGATAAACAAAAGAACTAGATATCGACCACGCATAAAACTTAAAAACTTTAAAAATAAGAAAGTGGTACGAAAACTTATCTGAGCCACACTCTTCAAGGACAAGGATGGCAACTGATGTGGACAAAGGATCTCTGCCGAGCGAAGGATAGGCGGATACTTCATAAAAATCCGCCACGAAACCTTCAAGCCACCCTGAAGATGTTCCGCATGCCTTTTTCCCACTTACACGGTTTCCGCGTAAGTGTGGGGGAAGAAGAGGGTTATCCCAAACCCTAATTCGTAGTTTAGGATCCTAGAATTTGTATTAGACAGATTCTAGTATTTTTATTCTTAGTATTAGTTTAATTCTTTGTTAGAGTCTGGTAGCCAAGCGACAGAAATAAAAATTTCATTTTTTAATTTCTACGCCGGCACCTGCGCCGGCGGCGCATTTGGCGGCCTAACGTCAAATTATTTGGAGAGTTTAATTGTGATTAGACTCTACCAAATTTGATTTAAATTCAAATTTTAAATCATGCGAATTTGATGAATATATTAGGAATATCTTAGATTTTCACCCTATAAATACCCCATCAAACCTCTAGGCTTCTCACAAATCTCAAAACGTCTTATTCACCCCAAAACCTCCTAGAGCCCTCTCTTGAGAGCTAAAAATCCTTCTCTTTTGAAGCTTTCTTCCAAATCTAAGGTAAGCCTTTACAATTTTTTGTGAATTCTCTAGGAACTTCTAGAATAGGATCTTCTTCTCAAAAGTTGACTTTAGGACTTATCTCTGCCAAGAAAATGGTAATCTGGGGCATTGCTGTAAAAATTTTTGAAAAACTTTGCAAAATATTTTACGCCGGCGTCCGAGCCGACGGCCTAACATGATGGAGCCACCCCAAATTATAATTCTGTTTGCGATATAAGGTTTTAAGGTAATTTGAGATGAGTTTGTAGTGTCTAGACAGTTTATCGTAGAGTTTTCTAGGTTCCCGATAATCATAATATTAATTATAATTATTGATCTCCCAATTCAAGAGAACCCGAGCAAAGAGCAATCACGATGATTTTGTTCGTCACCTTCCAGTTCATGCTGAAAAGGGGATTAGCTACTCTGATCCCGCAATTGAAGAACTCAACTCAGCCCTTCGAGAAAGAAAAGTTCGAGGATTCTTTGAGCCAGCTCTTAAAGGTAGTCTCAACTTGGTAAGGGAATTTTATTCCCATGTCGACATTGCCAACCTCCATAAAGTTTATTTCCGAGGAACCCATGTGGAATGCTCCGCCAATGCAATCAACTACGTGTTTGGTTACCGATTTTCCCCTAGTTGTTCTTTCCAGAAATATCGAACAAACATAGCATCCCTTGGGAACCTTATCTATCGTTACCGCGATGGCTCTTATCCTGCTGAAGATGATCAAAGGGTACTCACTTTGTTCTTTTACTCCATAGGATCATTGATTCTAGATTTATTCTGAGTCCCCCTGACGGACGCATGTCAATGGACCAGGCTGTCTTGGCCTATTGCATCCTTCAAAGTTACCCCATGAACTTCGGAAAAATCATCCACAAGAAGCTACAGCTATACCTTGGAAAGGAGAGGCTAACTACTCTCTACTTCCCTCGCACCATATGCTACTTAGCTGCTCGATTGGACATACCATGGCTAGAGGGAGATGAAGTAATCCCCGATGCTTGCATCTTAGAACTTAGGGAAGTCATACCACTTCACTTTTTATTTTTCACTTTTTGAGTGGAATGCGAATTAGGCGAATTTTTAATATGTTTTGAGTATTGAGTGAATAATTTCATATTCATGATAAGAGTTTAGTCTTAGTTATTTTCTATAGCCCTAGAATAATCTAAGTAATTCTCTTAGTTTAATAGTATCATTCGATTTTTATAGACCAATTACTTCACTTATTATTTTTCACTTTTTGAGTAGAATGCGAATTAGTCGAATTTTTAATATGTTTTGAGCATTGAGTAAATAATTTCATATTCATGATAAGAGTTTAGTCTTAGTTATTTTCTATAGCCCTAGAATAATCTAAGTAATTCTCTTAGTTTAGTAGTATCATTCGATTTTTTTAGACCAATTTGAGAGAAACCCAGCCTAGTTGGAAGATTAAGCTTACATACTATAATATATTTATCTACTTAAAAGAGAGATTAGTCTCGTAGCTTTGTTTTCTCTAGAACATGTCTTAATTCTTGGTTAAAGCTTATTAGATTTAATGATTATTAATATGATAGAGGCACTTGTTTCTTCAACCACTTTATCCCAAACACTAGCCAGTTATTAAATATATCCTTTGTTAGCCCTTTTGAGCCTATACACTAAGGTGTACTTATAAACCTTCTCATCAAGATGGACTTTTTAATTCAACTCTCAAAGGTGAATTTAGCTAGCAAATTATTAGGAAAATATATAAAAGATCTCGACAAAAGAAAAAAAATATAAGTCGAGCAAACAAAAGTATCTTCAAGAAAGCTCAAATACTAAGAGTATTATCATAAGAGCCTATCAAGAGAAAAAAGACTGGCCAGTCAAAAGAATAGAGTCCTATACCATATGACTCAAATGAGCTTCATAGTGAGCTAGCTACTTTCTTTTAGTGGATAAGTGGAGTTGAATTGTTAAGGAAAACTTGAAGAGAGATTTTCAAGTAAACACAGATTTTCTTTCATTTCTCCCTATATTTCCTCCCAGATATATTAGCCTTTCTCATGCATTACAACCCTATTAAAGTCCTCTTGTTTAAGAATCAATATTTCACTCAAAGTGGAGACTTTGAGAATTTCTACAAGCTTATGGTAGAAACTTAGTCTAAGACATGACTAGAGAGAAAATATACCCAATTAGTGACGAGAGTGATACACTTATAAGATTGGTCATATGGAAATTGGATTACACTACTTTACTTAGTTACTTGCTTAGTGAATTCTATAGCTATAGTTTGTGACTTTGTGCTGGCCTTGAATCATGAACTTGGGAAAGTTCCTTGATTCTTTGGCATATTCTTTCTTCTTCTACTTCGTACCTTTGCTCAGGAGTGCAAAGTCTTAAGTGTGGGGGATTTGATCAGCCCAAAAGTGAACAAGTTACTGTTGGGAATTCCCCAGGGAAACACGCAGCGGAAGAAACGTAAAACAAAAAAAAACTTGCGCCCCCGAGGAAAACCCACCCTGAGATCCGCTAGCTGAATTTAAAACCAGATACGAAAAGTGTTATACCTCAGGCTTTCAATCGGATTGGTGATACTGGTGAGTCTAGAAGTCCGTCTCCACGTCCTTCCTCTACCGGTGATCCACACGAACAGTTTCCCGAACACGAGGTGCTAGCCTCCACGCCTCTTTCTCCAAAGAGACTCGGGATCCAATCTACAGATTCTGAATTCAGGAACTCTTTCTCTGAACTCCAGGTGGATGGCGCCACAGATCAACAATCAGCAACAAAACTCCTTTTGTTCTATTGTTGTCTTCAAACCCGTAGAACCCACAACTTTCGATAACTCTTCTAACTCCTTAGAAGAAAATCGACTTCTCTCCTAAGGAAGGTGGGTGTCGATTTTTCTCTCTCTACAAGGAGGAATTCGACTTCTCTCTCTAAAGTGAGCTAGGGTTTCAGAATGTGCAAGGCATGAACAATTCGACTTGTGTCTCTTGGAGCTAGGCGAATTGCAGGCTTTATATTTACTAAAATTACACTAATTTTATAAATATAAAATCTATGATATTCTGATAATATCATATTTTAGGCTTTGAATATCTAATTAAAATATTCCCAGAATATCTTAATTCAAATTCAAATTGCCAACTCAGAATCACAATTTGAAGATCAAATCTTCCAAGTGGGACCCATGAGTCTAGGCGCCTATTAGCTCCAATTATTGGGAATTTTATAAATCAAAAATAACTCCTAAAATTAAGGAAGTCATAACCAACTCATATTATCCCAATATTTTTGAATTAAAATATTACAATAATATTTCAAATTCAAATTTTGAATTTCGAATTTAGATCTAATATTGAATTAAAATATTACCCCATTATCTTAATTCAAATCTAGAATCTCAAATTCAAATTCAAATTCATGACTTAATTAATAAAACATTTTTATTAATTAAATCCCCATAAAATGAGGCGCCACCCTCAACTAAATATTAGGGAATTTTATAAATCAATAATCTCCTAACTTTTAGGAATTATTTAATTTATTATTTCCCAATATTTAAATTGCAAATAATTAATCTCTATTAATTATTTACCAATTATTTAATCATGTAGAAAATTTAAGACAAGACATAATGTCCCAGACATTTCCTCTGTGTCTTAAATTAGGCCACGGAGTGACCCACGAATTACCCTAATTCGTGTCCCTTAAAAGGTGTGTTCTAATCCTGCTCGTGTGTGACCCGGCAGGCCCCACGTGAAGTTGGCAGTAGGTCATCCCCATGTCCTACAAGTCGTGAGCGGACTCTAGCAAGCCATCGCGACTACCCAAAACACGTGAGTGAATCGATCGTTACCAGAACCGATTTTAACCTTCGTACCTCCTAGGCACCGACCCTATTGTTCTGCGATATCTTGGTCATGGATCAGGCACGGGAAAGTCATCCATGATCCAAACCTTTACTTTCTCGATTCCTTGAGTAAGTCCCATATATTGAGTGGCCACTCCTTTTTCCTGGACAGACTCATCGAGGGCGCCAGTAAGATATCTCCCAATTTAATGGGGAACAAAATCCCAGTCTTGGTCAGTCCACATTCCTCAGCACGGCAATCAACCAGACCCGTACTTAGCCCTTATGGCTACCCTGCTACGGGCAACGTTAGACTAAGCCAAAGTCTGACAACTGCAACGCCGGAATAATGATGACCTCAGGTCTAAGGCGTCGTGACAGGCGTACAAGAGAGGCAAGCTGATGACTAAACCCATGCAGGACTCTCCGGGTCAGTCCAGCAACTCGTAACCCCTTACGTAATTGCACCATGACTCTCGTTCCAGCATCTAGTGCGTGCATCCCTATGCACCGAGGTCATGCTGATCTTAGTTCATTTTCGCTCCCACGAAAATAATCGATCAGGGACAGGTTTAGATTAATTATCGTATAATTAATCATGGACGTAATCACAGTAAACATGCTAATAATGTGAAAACCATTAATTTATCTCTATAAATTAATCCATATGTTCATAACATATACAGAAAAGGATTGGCCCTAGGGCACAATTCCTATCAGTTACTTCTTTTAGTGTGTTTATAATATTAATATATTAGAATTAGACCAATTAATATGCTGAGGGCAACACTAAGGTATGGTGAAATAAAGTGGATAAAATGAGTTAATTAGCATTTATTAATTGTACTTTATAAATAGGTGCTACTTAATGGTTTATTCAGTGTTTCAAATATCCAAATAGGGCCAAACCAAGAGGAAATATCAGAATATTCTAGAAGATCACGTCGAACACAAGATATCCTTGCGCCGCAATGTGGGCTGCTGGCACAACATAGGTGAATCCCGCGACACACGTATCTGTTAGGAATATGACGTCAGCAAGTAAGCTTCAGCAGAGTTTGTTGTTGCACCGTCACTTTGAGCCAACGACCCAAAAGGGAAATCTCGCGGCGTAGATTAATCTGAAGCAGGAGAGTATGTTTTGCACGGCTATGATTCAAGATACGAAGATATAATCGAAATATCGCTGATATTTCGCTGCGCCTTCGTATTGGGCCGCCGGCGGAAGCAACGGCCCAGAGGCGATTTTCATCCCTTGACTTGCGGACCAAGCACACTACTCAACACTATAAATAGAGGTCATCATTCCACGCTCAGAGCATCGATACCAGAGTACCACTCCAATTTTCTTTAGTTTAGAATTGTTCTCTGCCTAGAGCATGAGTAACTAAATAGGAAGATACTTGAGGAATGCCTCAAGGATGAGACTTGAGTTCACGATGATTCGTTGTAAAGTTCAGATGTTGATGTTGCATTTATTAGGTATGATCATTCTTTCAAATGTAATTGTTGAAGTTGTTTATATAAAAGTTGTAGATCATATTTTGTTAAATTAATGAGACCTTGACATTCCTGGAGTTTGTCTCTCTCACGATTAATGAAGTAGCTCTTTAGGGTTCTAAAGAGTGGTTTACAATATCTTGTTTGCATGATTAGGAGTATTCATTGATATATATGTTTGTTTATTGTTTCGATGTGGCAATAATATAGATTGCCCCGTGATCAGCCCAAAAGTGAACAAGTTATTTGGCCTTCTTTTGGTATGTTTATAATAATAATATATTAAAATTAGACCAATTAATATGCTAAGGGCAACACTAAGGTATAGTGGGATAAAGTGGATAAAATGAGTTAATTAGCGTTATTTATTATACTTTATAAATAGGTGCTACTTAATGGGTTATTCAGTGTTTCAGATATCCAAACAGGGCCAAACCAAGAGGGAAATATCATAATATTCTAGAAGATCGCGTTGAGCACAGAATATCTCTGCGCGGCCGCGTGGGCCGCCGGCCCAGACACGGGATTCACACGGCTCAGGAATATTCTGGAATATGACGTCAGCAGATAAGCTTCAGAAGAGTTTGGATCTACGCTGCCTCTTTGAGCCAGCGGCTCAGATTGGAAATCTTGCAGCTCAGATAATTCAGAAGAAGTAAAGTATGTTTTGCACGACTACGATTCAAGATACGAAGATATAATCGAAATATCGCAAATATTTCGCTGCACCTTCGTATTGGGCCGTCAGCGCAGCCCACGGCCCAGTGGTGAAATTTTCCCCATGACTTGCGGATGAAGCACACTACTCCACACTATAAATAGAGGTCGTCATTTTGCGCTCAAAGCATCCAAAAACGAAGAAAACACCAATTCTCTCTTTGGAATAGAACAGTTCTCATCTTAGAGCATGAGTAACTAATTAGGTAGATACTTGAGGAATACCTCAAGGGTGTGACTTGAGTTCACCATGTTTCGTTGTTAAGTCCTGGTGTTGATGTTGCATTTATGAGGTATGACTAACTCTTTCAAGTGTAATTGTTAAAGTTCGTTATATATAAGTAATAGATCATATTTTGTTAAAGTAATGGGACCTTGACATTCCCGGAGTCTGTCTCTCTCACGATTAACGAAGTAGCTCTTTAGGGTTTGCTAAAGGGCGGTTTACAATATCTTTTTTTCATATTAGCAGCGCCATTGATATATATATATATATATATGTTTGTTTATTGTTCCGATGTGACAATAATATAGATTGTCCCGAAGAGCTTTGGCAAATAGCTCATGAATCCAGTCTTGGATGAGTTACCTATCCTAACTTGTATCTTCTCTATTGTTTGATTGATTGTGTTTATAGTTTAAATGCATTTTCTAACATAGAATAGTAAATTCACATTTATTATCTAATCTTTAGGATGAACGAACTATGATAGTTCATCTCTAGGGTTTTCTCTCAAGTATTGTTTTGACTCATTAAGATATTTTAAATCGTGACAACCCTCAAGAATAGAAGTTATAGCCTTCGTCACAGTTCTCTTAGTCTCATCACATTGAGTTCCGCGAGAGTTCGACCTTGGGTGAGCATCTATACTATATTTTAATAAATATAGTTATACTTGCGAAGCTCGAGTATAATTAGTATAATTAAATTTGACACGCTTGACACCTTACGACGGGTGTCCGATCAAGTTTTGGCGCCGTTGCCGGGGAACTCTTTGTTGAGTTCCTAAGAAAATTGTGATTTGTTTTTCAGTCTTAATTTTTTTTCGTTTTTTTAGAGTCTTTAATTTTTTCGTTTTTGAGTCTTTTTCTTTTTGAGTCTTTGTTTTTAATTATTTTTAATTTTGAGTCTTTATTTTAGTTAAGTCAAAATTTTTTTTTATTATTATTATTATCTTGTTTTTATTTTGAGTCTATTTTAATTTTAATTTTATTTTATTCTATTTAGTCTTTAGTTTTTCTTTTATTATTATTCTTTCTAGTATATGCCTAGGAAACCTATAGAGCCTTTAGTTCCCCTAGATCCAGACTTGAATAAAACACTAAGATCCATAAAAAAGAATAAAAGAGTAGAACAAATGGAAAATTCAAGCAATAACCGTAGGCTAGATAATCAAGAACGCGAAGAAGTTCGCAAAAATTACGGTTTAGACAATGGACAACCTAGACCGAGAAGATCTATAAGAGAAGCATCCCAATCTAACGAACATTATGAGGTTCGGCGAAATGTGTTCCCTCAAATCCAAACGGACTTTGAGATCAATGGACCACTTTTCAATGGATTACCTAAATTTCATGGGTTGGCCAGTGAAAATCCCTTTACTCACCTGAATAATTTGTAGCTTCACTGCCGAACCATGTGTTGGAGATTGTGCCCTAGGGCCAATCATTTTATAGATATGTTGTGAACATATCAATTAATTTATGGAGATAAATTAATTGTTATCATATTATTAGCATGTTTACTATGATAACAGTCCGTGATTAATTATGAGATAATTAATCTAAATCTGTCCCTGGTCGCTCATTCAAGTGGGAACTTGAAATGAACTAAGACCAGCATGACCTCGGTGCATAGAGATGCATGCACTAGATGCTGGAACGAGAGTCATGGTGCAATTACGTAAGGGGTTACGAGTTGCTGGACTGACCCGGAGAGTCCTGCATGGGTTTAGTCATCAGCTTGCCTCTCTTGTACGCCTGTCACGACGCCTTAGACCTGAGGTCATCATTATTCCGGCGTTGCAGTTGTCAGACTTTGGCTTAGTCTAACGTTGCCCGTAGCAGGGTAG
>QANZ01055150.1:0-10446 GCA_003254925.1 Chamaecrista fasciculata | reverse complement strand
TTCGACTTTTCTCCTAAGAGTTAGAGAGAGAAAGTCGATTTAGGGTTTGGGAGAAGAAGAACAAAAGGAGTTTTGTTGCTATCTCCTCCATTATTGCGCCACCTTGCCTGGAATTCAGAGAAGGAGTTCCTGAGTTCAAAAGCTGTAGATTCAATCCCGAGTCTCTTTGGAGAAAGAGGCGTGGAGGCTAGCACCTCGTGTTCGGGAAACTGTTCGTGTGGATCACCGGTAGAGGAAGGACGTAGAGACGGACTTCTAGACTCACCAGTATCACCAATCCGATTTAAAGCCTGAGGTATAACACTTTTCATATCTGGTTTTAAATTCAACTAGCGGATCTCAGGGTTGGATTTTCCTGGGGAGCGCAAGTTTTTTTTTTATTTACTGTTTGCTTCCACTGCGTGTTTTCCCGGGGATTTCCCAACACCATGAAACCGCCTACACCAAGCATAGAGGACGTGATGTGGAAAGTATTCCATCTCACACTTGAAGGCAAGGTGTTGGATTGGTATACTCATCTAGGAACTTATGAACGGACAACTTACCTGTCCTGGGAAAATCTTAGAAGATCATTTCTCGATAAGTATTTTCCCGAAGCCAAAGCATCTGCCGTTAAACAGAAAATCTCAGCTGTAGAACAACGAGATAACGAGACGTTACTCGAGTACCTAACTAGATACCAAGACCTTTTAGTTAAGTGTCCCAATCACCAGAACACTGAGGAGCAATTAATCGAATACTTTTGTAGTGGACTCCTAGACGACAAGGCTAATCACATTGATGTCGCATCAAATGGATCCATTACGAAGTTGGATGTTCAGACTGCATGGGAACTAATCAACGAAGTCGCCCTCAAGCGAGAAAACCGAAGAAGACGTACCCGGGTCGTCAAGGGAATAGCAACCAATGAGTCTGACCCAATGATGGAAAAGTTGGCATCCGACATGGACAGTCTAGCCATAGCTGTCAAGGAAATGAATGTCAAATTAGCCTCTTCGCCAAGGAAAGTCCCTCCTGTGACCGCACCTTGCTCCGTGTACGATTCATATCAACATGGAAGTAAGGACTATCCCCATCAACCCGAGGAAGTTTCGGCCATGTATCAACAAGGCCCTAGTCAATTTCCTAGAACATTTGATAATAGATTTAGGACTGGAAATTATTTCCAAAACCAAAGCTTTAATAACCCAGCTCCTCAAAGACAAAACTTCTCTTCAAACGAAACTGACACTCAACTCCTCATTAGGAAGTTTGAAGAATCCGAAGCTCGAACTTCGAAGAGATTCGATGATTTTGGGCAAAGGATCGATCTTCTTTCTAAAGAGATGGACGTTATGAAAAGGAAGCACGATGATCTTGAACAAGCTTTTGTTCGAGCAGTCGATGTTAAGGTAAACAATATTAGTACCGTTAATAGTTCTAAGGCAGTTCATGCCATTACCACTAGAGAAACCGAACCTGTAGAAAATCCTGCTCAAGAGACCTTAGTGCAACCCCTAGAAGAGCCTGAGCCTGAAGAAATATTCATAGAGATCAAAGGTGGAGAAAACTTTAAGGCTATGATAGAAAAGCACCCTAGGTATGCCCAATTCTTCTTTGGTTTTAACTATAAGAAGAGAAAGGAAGAATTTCCTTTTGTTAATGAATTGGAAACTAAGGTAGAAACTGAGGTAGAAACTTGATGAAGATTGTGCCCTAGGGCCAATCGTTTTATATGTATGGACATATTGTTTGCCTGGTTTTTGAATGATAAATTATGTCGTTATCATATTACTAGCATGTTTACTGTGATAACAATCCTTGATTAATTATGTGATAATTATTCTAAACTGTCCCTGGTTGATTATTCACGTGGGAACATGAATGAACTAAGACCAGCATGACTTCGGTTTATGGAGATACACGCATGTGATGCTTCTCGAGAGTCATGGTGCAATTATGTAAAGGGTTACAAGTTGGTGGACCGACCCGGAGAGTCCTGCATGGGTTTAGTCATGAGCTAGCCTCTCCTGTACACCTGTCACGATGCCCTTAGACCTGAGGTCTTCATTATTCCTGTTGGGGGTTCAAAGGCGCGAAGAGCGCAGCGGAAGCAAATGTAAAATTAAAATTTCTAGTGCCAAGCCCAAGATTTCCCGAACGGATCCGCTAGTTGAATTTAAAACCTGTTAAGATAGTGGTATACCTCACTAGTTCCAATCGGTTTGGTTGTACGGGGCGTGTCCTAGAAGTCCACTCATAGCGTCCTTCCTCCGCCGGTGATCCACACGAGCAGTTTGTCGGGCACCAAGGTGCTAGCCTTCTGTTCTTTTCTCCAAAAGAACCAGGGACCAAATCTAGAGAGCTTGAGTTCAAGAACTCCTTCTTGAATCAAGAAACAAAGGTGGCGCAAGGGAGAAGGAAAGCACAAAACTCCTTTTGTTTTCCTTCTCTCAAAACCCTAGATGTTAAACCAGACGAACTCTCCCTAACTCCTTAGGAAATTCGACTATTCTCTCTCTAGGATTGAAATGGTGATTTTCTCTCTCTCTCTCTCTCTCTCTCTCTCTCTCTCTCTCTACAAGGAGGAAGACAAAATCACAAAATGGTAGGGTTGAACATGAGCTAGGCGACTTCTCCCCATATATCTCATAAAATAGGGAATTGATAATTATAATTAGGGAATCCCTAAATTATAGGATTATCAAATTATAAAATTATGAAATTACAATAATATCACAATTTTAGGACTTGAATTTCTAATTAAAATATTACTTTAATATTTCAATTCAAATACAAATTGCAATCTTGGAGAATCAAATGGAAGATCAAATCCCCCTTGGGTCTCACAAGATGATGTGCCATATGCCTTCCTTTTCTTTGGAATTTTATAAATCAAAAACATTTCTAACTCTTAGGAAGTCATGATCTTCCAAAGATTATGAGTTAAGATATTACCCTAATATATTTGATTCAAATCTTTTGAAATCTACATCAAATCTTTTGAATTCAAACTCATGACTTAATTAATAAAACATTTTTATTAATAAAATCATCAAATGAGGCGCCACCCTCGTGCCATTTTTAGAGAATTTAATAAATCAATAATCTCCTAACTTTTAGGAATCATATTTGATTTATTATTCCCTTGTATTATAATTGTAAATAGATTAATCCCTATTAACTATTTAACAATTATTATATTTAAACTTGTCCTACAAATTTAAATATATTACAACTGTAGATTATTTAAGACAAGACTTAATGTCCCAGACATTTTGCTATGTCTTAAATTGTGTCACCGGAGTGACTGACGAATTAACCCTAATTCGTGTCCCTTTAAGCGGTGTCCTGCTCCTGCTCATGTGTGACCTAGCAGGCCCCACGTGAAGTTGGCAGCAAGCCATCTCTATGACTTACAAGTCGTGAGCGGACTCTAGCAAGCCATCACGACTACCCAAAACACGTGAGTTATCGTTTTTACCAAAACCAACTTAACCTTAGTACCTCCTTGTCATAGACCCTATTGTCACACGATATCTTGGTCATGGATTAGGCACAGGAAAGTCATCCATAATCCAAATCTCAACTTTCTCGATCTTCTTGAGTAAGTCCCAATATACTAGTGTGGCCACCCATTCTCTTGGACAGACTCATCGAGGGCGCCAGTTAGATATCTCCCATTTAATGAGGGACAAAATCCCATTTTGGCCAATCCACATTCCTCAGCACGACAATCAACCAAACCCGTACCTAGCCTTTATGGCTACCCTGCTACGGGCAACGTTAGACTAGGCCAAAGTCTGACAACTGCAACGCCGGAATAATGATGACCTCAGGTCTAAGGCGTCGTGACAGGCGTACATGAGAGGCAAGCTGATGACTAAACCCATGCAGGACTCTCCGGGTCATGTCCAGCAACTCGTAACCCCTTACGTAATTGCACCATGACTCTCGTAAAGCATCTAGTGTATGTATCTCCATACACCGAGGTCATGCTGGTCTTAGTTCATTTCAAGTTCCCACCTGAATGAGCGACCAGGGACAGTTTAGACTAATTATCACATAATTAATCAGGGACTGTCATCATAGTAAACATGCTAATAATATGATAACCATTAATTTATCTTCATAAATTAATCAATTTGTTCAAACCATATTTATAAAATGATTGGCCCTAGGGCACAACCTCCAATAGACTCCCACTTGCACTAGGTACAATCATTAATCAAATTGTTCCTACACTAGGAACATCCATTATTGTGTCCAATCCCCATTTGACATTACATGACGCTCATGTAAGACCCGTGCTAGGGATTTCATAAGAGGATCGGCAACATCATCCTCGTCTGCTACTTTACATATCTTGACATCACCATCTCTAGGTGATAACGTCTGAGTATATATATATATATCACTGTCGGAACATCAGTGGGGATCCAATCCCATTTGGTGTCTTCCTGTCTCCACAGGGTGACCACCAATCACACCTCAGACACTAGTTTTACGGTTTGCGTCTCCACGCAACCAACCCTTTGTTGTAGAATCAGCAATCGTGCTCTGCTTGGAACCTTTCCAACTCACGATGCCACCGTTTAGGAGAAAAACGTATCCATACTGCGATTTATCTTGGTAGGTTTGGAAAACGGGCACCTGTGTAACCAATTACACATCAGTTCCACCATAAACCAAGAATTCATCCTTAGTTCTTCATAAGTACTCAAGGATGCTTATGACAGCGGTCCAATGATCCTAACCAGGGTCTTTTTGGAACCGACTTGTCATGCTCAGGGCAAACGACTCATCGGGTCTAGTACACAGCATGATGGATCCTATTGCCGAAGCATAAGGGATGCCACTCATGCGCCCTCGCTCAACAAGTGTCTTGGGACACTGTTTCTTGCTCAGGGTCAATCCATGATTCATTACTATGAATCTCTTCTTGGAATCTTGCATATTGAACCCCTTCAGTACCTCATCCAAGTATGTACTCTGACTCAATCCAAGAAGCCTACGAGATCTATCTCTATAGATCTTGATGCCTAGAATATAGGCAGCTTCTCCTAAGTCCTTCATTGAGAAAGATTTTCCCAACCAGGATTTTACAATCCCTAAGGTTGGAACATCATTTCCAATGAGTAATATGTCATCGACATATAGTACCAAGAACACAATTGTGCTCCCACTAACTTTCTTGTAAACACAAGGCACGTCAGCGTTTTGTAAGAAGCCAAACTCTTTTGACTACCTCATCAAAACGATGATTCCAACTCCGTGATGCTCGCTTCAATCCATAAATGGATCTCTGAAGCTTGCATACCTTTACTGGTTCCTCTGGACATACAAACCCCTCAGGTTGTGTCACGTACACATCCTCGGGCAGCCTTTCCATTAAGGAATGCTTTTTTGACATCCATTTGCCATATCTCATAGTCATAATATGTGGCTATGGCAAGGAGGATCCTAATGGACTTGGCCATCGCAACAGGCGAAAACGTTTCGTCATAGTCAATACGATGACGTTGCGTAAATCCTTTTGCAACTAGCCTCGCCTTGAAGACATTGACGTTGTCATCCATGTCGGTTTTCTCCTTGAAAACCCACTTGCACCCTACGGCTTTTACACCTTTAGGTGCATCAACTAAGGTCCATACCTTGTTGTCATACATGGACTGCATCTCAGCCTTCATGGCTTCAACCCATTTCTCAGAGTTGGGATTCACGAGAGCTTCTTGATAGGTGGTATGCACACCACGCTCCATGAGCAACACATCCTCGTTTTCAGTCACCAAAAATCCATATCTTTGAGGCTGAAAACGTGTCCTATCAGACCTTCGTGATCCTTGTGCTTCTAGAGGAGGTTCCACAACATCTTGTGGATCTTCTCTAGTTTCCGTCTGTGCCTCTGAAGTGCCTTGTGGATCTTGAACTTCTTCAAGATCTACCTTACTCCCACTGTTTCTTTTGGAAACAAGATCCTTCTCTAGAAAGAATCCACTTCAGACTACAAACACTTTGTTGTCAGATGGGCAGTAAACATAGTATCCCCTCGTTTCCTTGGGGTACCCTACAAACAAGCACTTGAGGGATTTGGCGGATAGTTTATCGTTAGCTTGTTGCTTAACGTAAACTTCACATCCCCAAACTTTGAGATAAGACAAATCGGAACTCTTCCCTTTCCATATCTCATATGGTGTCCTCTCAACTGCCTTAGGCGGAACATGGTTAAGTGTGAACGCGGCAGCTTCTAAAGCATATCCCCAAAAGGATGGCGGAAGATCAGTTTGACTCATCATAGATCGAACCATATCCATTAGATTTCGATTCCTCCTCTCAGACACACCATTCCACTGCGGGGTTCCAGGAGGAGTAAGTTGTGAGACGATCCCACAACCTCTAAGATGATCAATAAACTCTTGGCTCAAATATTTTCCACCTCGATCGGATCAAAGTACTTTAATTTTCTTGCCAAGTTGGTTCTCAACTTCATTTTGAAATCTCTTGAACATTTCAAAAGACTCTGACTTGTGCTTCAGAAGGTAGACGTAGCCATACCTACTGAGGTCGTCAGTAAACGTAATGAAATAAGAGTAACCACCTCTAGCTTGAGTACTCATGGGTACTCATACATCACTATGTATGAACCCCAACAAGTCAGATGCCCTCTCACTGTGGCCAGTGAAGGGCGCCTTTGTCATTTTTCCAAGTAAACAAGATTCGCAAGTATCATATGATTCAAAATCAAATGAGCTTAGAAGTCCATCTCTATGGAGCTTCTCTAGGCGTTTCTCGTTTATATGGCCTAAACGACAATGCCAAAGGTATGTAGGATTAGGTTCGCTAACCTAAATCCTTTTCGTATCGATGTTATAGATTTTGTCATCGTGTTGTCATTCCAATTTCAAGATGTAATGTTTATCTTGCAAATCACATAAGCAAATAAGCATCATCTTTATGAATTGAACACCATTCTTTACCGTTTACATATATAAAATCTTTCTTATCCAAATAAGAAAGAGAAATAATATTTAAACTTAAAGAAGGTACATGATAACAATAAAATAAGCTCAGAGGGCAAAACAAGCTCGCATGTTCCCACCGCAACAGCAGCAACCCTTGATCTATTGCCCATTCGTAGGTCCATCTTGCTTCTGTCCAGCTTTCAACTGTCTCTAACACCCTTCACATCAAATGTGAAAACCACATGCTGTATCTAATACTCAAGCGGTTATAGTAGACAAGTGAACGTCTATAACGAAGATACCAGAAGTAGAGATCTCATCTCTCCTTTTATTCTTTTGATCTTCTAAATACAATTTGCAATTTCTTAAAAGGCAAATCACATCCTTTGAGGGCCTTGTCTTCTTGGTAGGCAGTGCGTTAGGGTCAGCCGCTAGCTTGGTCCCACCAACCTCGGCGTCTCCTTTCCTCTTTCCTTTTCCCTTCCCTTTCCCCTGGTTCTGGAACGTTTCCTTGAGATGTGTGATCATCTCAAAAGCCAACAATATCTTCGCGTTCAACTCTTTGAACTATCGTGGCTAGCATCAGGCAAGCAACGTCCACAGAGTCATTGAAGTGCTTCTCACAAGCACTTCTTTGAGCTTTTGGAGCGTCCTTGGCATGCTCTTCAGGGGAGGGATTTCTAGGACATAAAGTTTCCTTCGTTGGGTGAGAACAATTTTCAAATTACAAAACCAGTCAAGGAAGTCTGTAGCTTCCTTCGTTGGGTGAGAACATTTCTCAAGTTACGATACCAATTAAGGAATTTTGTCCTAGACAATTTATCTTTCTCAAGGACAGATCGCAGTGATAATGTTGAAACGTTTGTTGCCATTTGATTCTACAATTATATATGAAAAGCTTAATTAGCAGGAAAATTAAAAATCCACCATTTTATAAAACCCAGTAAAATTTATTATTAGTGGCGAAGACCCATATTTCACCAAAGTTTACCGTCGCGTAGGCGATCATGCACCCTTAGGTTATTTAGGTAGGTAACTCTTTACCAATCACATCCTATGTGACTCTTAGATCTTTATGGGACTGTATCATCATATGATACTTATTATGGCATGTTTATCCCATCTAATGCCTTGAGGTCCAAAACCGTTTTGATAACCCCATTAAGTCACACAATAAAACATGTGAATGGCTAGGTCCAAAACAACGAGGCCGAAGCCCAACCCCATATCATCAAGGCCCAACTGAACACGTGTCGCGTAGGCGATCACCGCATCCAAAGTACCAAGATTTCAATGGGCGTCGCGTTGAAACTCCCATTTACCCGTGTCTCCTCAAGGTCAAGGCAGATACGTGTCGCGGTGGCGATCTCCGCTCCACGATGAACAAGATTTTAACAGGGTGTTTTATTGACGGCATTAAAACTTAAGATTTTCTAAAAGGGTTTGACTTTTAAAATGTTCCGTTTTATAGTTTAATTTTAAAACTCCTTTTAAAAATTAAACGAGTCATGCCACATGTTTATTTCCCCATGTATCACATACATATAAACATGTGTACGGATCTTGCATCCTATGCAAAATCCCACGCTCGTATCATATACGTGGTTGTAGCGTAAAATTTAAAATAGCATGTTAAAATTTCGCACCCTAAGCATACATCTAGCGCATTGTATCACATACAAAACTAAATGCAAAACATACCGTGTTTAGATATGGCCCATCTACCCTATAATCCTCTCAAGCCAATGAGAGAATTTTTCTAAAAAGAAAAATAAAATTACATAGGAAAAACCCCAGTTACATTGAGGTATAAGCTGAATGTAAAATTAAATAGAGTGGAGGGAGACGACACGCAGACCGTATTTACCAAAAACCCTAGAGCCATATCCAACCCCACACAATACACATATGAACAATTCATATAATTATGTCAAACACGGCATACAACAACACATATCTTTTAAATGTGTTCAATTTATGGTTTGTGCCATTTTAACATGCCTTTCTTGAAATTAGGCCTATTATCAATAATTATAAAAACCATGAATCCCATTCAAGAATTTAAATTATTGACCCAAAATTTTAAAATTCATAATTTTAATAAATTTTCAGCCACCCCACTACAATTATAATTAAAACAATTTTATTTATAATTATATAGGGATTTCGACCTTAGGCCTTAAATTCAATAAAAATTTTCCAATCGATCCTATCGATTCCATATGCATCACATACATATAATTTGCACCTTTTTTCGTAGATTGAGTTTTTAAGAAAACTGTTCGGTGGATTTTTCGTAAAACCAAACATGTGATCGAAAGCGGTAAACACACATTTCATACATCATATGTACACAGAAATAGTTTTAAATCCAGGACTAGCGTGGCTCTGATACCACTGTTGGGGGTTCAAAGGCGCGAAGAGCGCAGCGGAAGCAAATGTAGAATTAAAATTTTTAGCGCCAAGCCCAAGATTTCCCGAACGGATCCGCTAGTTGAATTTAAAACCTGTTAAGATAGTGGTATACCTCACTAGTTCCAATCGGTTTGATTGAACGGGGCGTGTCCTAGAAGTCCACTCGTAGCGTCCTTCCTCCGCCGGTGATCCACACGAGCAGTTTGTCGGGCACCAAGGTGCTAGCCTTCTGTTCTTTTCTCGAAAAGAACCAGGGACCAAATCTACAGAGCTTGAGTTCAAGAACTCCTTCTTGAATCAAGAAACAAAGGTGGCGCAAGGGAGAAGGAAAGCACAAAACTCTTTCAAAACCCTAGATGTTAAACCAGACGAACTCTCACTAACTCCTTAGTAAATTCGACTATTGTCTCTCTAGGATTGAAGATGGCGATTTTCTCTCTCTCTCTACAAGGAGGAAGACAAAATCACAAAATGCTAGGGTTGAACATGAGCTAGGCGACTTCTCCCCATATATCTCATAAAATAGGGAAATGATAATTATACTTAGGGAATCCCTAAATTATAGGATTATCAAATTATAAAATTATGAGATTACAATAATATCACAATTTTAGTACTTGAATTTCTAATTAAAATATTACTTTAATATTTCAATTCAAATTCAAATTGCAATCTTGGAGAATGAAATGGAAGATCAAATCTCCCCTTGGGTCCCACAAGATGATGCGCCATATGCCTTCCTTTTCTTTGGAATTTTATAAATCAAAAACATTCCTAACTCTTAGGAAGTCATGATCTTCCAAAG
Source organism: Chamaecrista fasciculata (assembly GCA_003254925.1). Lineage (NCBI taxonomy): Eukaryota > Viridiplantae > Streptophyta > Magnoliopsida > Fabales > Fabaceae > Chamaecrista > Chamaecrista fasciculata. The sequence continues at coordinate 285 of QANZ01055150.1, read as the reverse complement.
ATTATGAGTTAAGATATTACCCTAATATCTTTGATTCAAATCTTTTGAAATCTACATCAAATCTTTTGAATTCAAACTCATGACTTAATTAATAAAACATTTTTATTAATTAAATCATCAAATGAGGCGCCACCCTCAAGCCATTTTTAGAGAATTTAATAAATCAATAATCTCCTAACTTTTAGGAATCTTATCTGATTTATTATTCCCTAATATTATAATTGTAAATAGATTAATCCCGATTAACTATTTAACAATTATTATATTTAAACTTGTCCTACAAAT
>QANZ01055147.1:74311-93204 GCA_003254925.1 Chamaecrista fasciculata | reverse complement strand
CTCTCGAGAAGCATCTAGTGCATGTATCTCTATACACCGAGGTCATGCTGGTCTTAGTTCATTTACGTTCCCACGTGAATGATCGACCAGGGACAGTTTTAGATTAATTATCTTATAATTAATCAAGGACGCTATCATAGTAAACATGCTAATAATATGATAACAACATAATTTATCTCTATAAATTAATCAAGAAATACATATGTTCAAATAACATATAAATAAAATGATTGGCCCTAGGGCACAATCTCCATCAGGAATTCCTCATCAAATCAGGTAAGGCCCCTCGGGCCAGAACTTCGTTCATCAAAATCTAATAATAAATTTGATATATTTTAAAAATTTATTGATATTACTCAATGATTGATATTAAAAAAAAGGTAAAAGTACTAATTTCGTCTCCAAACTTTATATCAATTGTCAATTTCGTCCCAATATTGTCAATTTCATCCCTAATATTTCACATTTTGGTCAATTTTATTCTTTGCTCTTACTTTAGCCAAATATTAACAATAGAATCTACATGACTAATAATATGTAATGTAAAATTGATAGAAAAATAAAATCAAATATTAACTCAGATTGAAAAACAAGATGCAGTTTGTTGTTAATTTATTAAAAAAAAGTTAGTCAAAGGATAAAATTGACCAAAATGTAAAACATTGAGGACGAAATTGACAACAAAAAAAATATTGGGGACGAAATTAATGTTTTTATCTTAAAAAAAATATTTTCTATTAAATTTCAAATTAATATGTTAATGAAAAGAATAATTTCCCGCTGTCGATGTGAGGACTTTGTTGGTAGGCGATCTGTAAGTACCTCTGTAAGAGCTCATAGAACCTTGAGGCTTGCCCTAGCCTTGGTGAGCCCCCGGGGCCCAACTCACATAAACTTTTCCGTATATAGAAAAAAAAAGAATAATTTGATTGTAGTTATATTTTTAAAGAGTTTAATTTTAGGGTAAATTACACTTTCGCACCCTATGGTTTGGTTATATTTCATTTTGTTACCATGTGATCTAAAAAATTACATTCTGGTACTTTGTGGTATTCTACGTTAATGTTTTGGAACCCTGAACTTTAATTTCGTTAGAAAACTAATGGAACTTGTCACTTATGACGTTATTTCGTAATTTTAACTAACTTTGGGGATAAAAGACAATTTTAATGTAGGAAAAAAATGCTAAAATTACTGAACCACCCAGAAATATTTAAATCTCATCAAAACAGTATTTAAAAACACAGAAATCTAGAAATATAATTTCTTGACAAAATTTATTTCAGTGGATTCGTTGCGATGAGTACGTTCTCTATATGCAATTTATTTTTGAAAATTTTATTAGCAAAAGTATTCTTGATACTCTCAAAGTATGAGGTTAGTTTTAGTTGTATCCCGAAAGTTTCTTTTTTGAGTCACAAGAAAGAGAATAATGAGGGTATAATTGACCCAAAAAACATTGAGGGTACAATTAAAACGAATCTCATACTTTGGAAGTACCAAAAGTATTTAACAGGTCATGTGAAATGAGAGACTAGAGAAATATGACCAAATTCAATAGGTTATGATCAAAATAAAACATTTTGCCATCATTTAGGACCGGTTCAAACATTTTGAAACATAAAGTACCAAAATGAACATCATGGTATACATTTTGGACCAAAATGACCCTTTAACCTAAAATTTACTTTCTTTTTAATAAATTAAATTTGTAAAAAATCTCGAAATTTTATGTAAAATCTTCAAAATATGGCCAAAATGCACTTTTAGTCCTATATCTTTTGTTCAAGCCTCAATTTTGGTTTCTTATCTTTGCAAAAGATTCTACCCTTAGTCTCATAGTGAATTTCGTCCAACTTCTGCCGTTAACTGTGATGAGGCAGGTTGACTAAACGACTGATGTGGCAAACTTGGATGAAGTGGATTAAATTTAATGTTAAATTTGATCTCATATATATATTTGTATAAGGTTTTAAATTTGGTCTCATATCTTTGTATAATGTTGCCACGTCAGCTGCCACGTCAGCCTTCCACCTCACACTTAACGATAGAAGTTCGACAAGGTTCCCTATGGGACTAACAATGGAATCTTTTACAAAGATATGAGAGCAAAAGTGCAACACAAAAGATATTGAATCAAATTAAGACTTAAACAAAAGATATGAGACCAAAAGTACAGTTTGACTTATAAAAAATTTCCTATAAAGACTAACTTTAGATACAATAAATTGTGCCAATATCAAAATTAACAAGTCGTGTATCAAGTAATAGTTTTACTTCTTCAGTTAATACTTTTATATTATCAATTCAATTAAAACATAGACATAAATATAATCATCTTATTAATATTTTCTGTTCCTATTTGTTGGAGCCTGTTATAACTGCACTGTTACTCTTGGAGTCTGTTATCAAATTCAAAACTTAAAAATAAAAAAAAAATAAACCAGAAGGTATATGCAGGTTGATACGTTGGGTTGAATAGAACAGACTCAAAATTTTGAAACCTACAATCAACTCAAACTATTGTGGGATCACATTTACATGCATATATATATACACTACGTGACATATTAGACATATGAAATAATACAGTCATACAACATATAACAATTAAGATACGATATTTCTAGAGTAAGACTTGATGGAGATTGTGCCCTAGGGCCAATCATTTTATATGTATGAACATATTGATTGACTAATTTATAGATGATAAATTGAGTCATTATCATATTATTAGCATGTTTACTGTGATAACAATCCGTGATTAATTATGTGATAATTATTCTAAATTGTCCCTGGTCGATTATTCATGTGGGAACGCGAATGAACTAAGACCAGCATGACTTCGGTGTATAGAGATACACGCATGAGATGCTTTACGAGAGTCATGGTGCAATTATGTAAGGGGTTACAAGTTGCTGGACCGACCCGGAGAGTCCTGCATGGGTTTAGTCATGAGCTAGCCTCTCTTTTACACTTGTCACGATGCCCTTAGACCTGAGGTCTTGACTATTCTGGCGCTGTAGATGTCGAACTTTGGCCTAGTCCAACGTTGCCCGTAACAGGGTAGCCAAACAAGCTAGGTACGGGTTTGGTTGTTTACCGTGCTGAGGAATGTGGTTGACCAAGAAGGAATTTTGTCCCTCATTAAGTTGGGAGATATTTAACTGGCGCCCTCGATGAGTCTGTCCAAGGAATGTGTGGCCACACAGGGTAATGGGACTAACTCAAGGAATCGAGAAAGTTATGGTTTGGATTAAGGATGATTTTCCCGTGCCTTATCCATGACCAAAATATTGTGTGACAATAGGGATTACGATAAGGTGATACTAAGGTTAAGTCGTTGGCGTTAGAACGATAACTCATGTGTTTTGGGTAGTCGTGATGGCTTGCTAGAGTCCGCTCTCGATTTGTGAGTCATAGAGATGGCTTGCTGTCAACTTCACGTGAGGCCTACTAGGTCACACACGAGCAGGATCAAGATACCATAATGGGACACGAATTAGGGTTTAATTCGTGAGTCACTTTAGTGACACAATTTAAGACATAGTTGAATGTCTAGGACATGAAGTCTTGTCTTAAATAAAATCTACATTTGTGATATTTAAATTTGTTAGACAAGTTTAAATATATTAATTGTTAAATAGCTAATTTGATTAGTCTATTTACAATTGAATTCTTGTTTAAAATATTAGAGAAAAATAAATTGAATAAGCTTCCTAAAAGTTAGGGGATTATTGATTTATTAAATTCTTTAATATTGGATGACAAGAGAGAGAGGGTGGCGCCTCTTTCTTGATTTCAATTAATAAAAATGTTTTGTTAATTCAAATCAAGATTTGAATTTGAATTCAAGATTTGATTTTGATTTCAAGATTCAAATTTGAATTAAGATATTAGGGTAATATTTTAATTCAAAATTGTTAGGGAATTTGAATTCAAGATTCAAATTTGAATTAAGATATTAGGGTAATATTTTAATTCAATTTGTTAGAGATAGTAATAAGATTATGATAACTTCTTAAGACTTAGGGTTGTTATCTTATTTATTAAATTCTTTTAAAATGGATAAGAGGATGGCGCATGGCTTGGATCCAAGGGGCAAGATTTGATCTTGCATTTTGGATTTCAAGATTGCATTTTGAATTTCAAATTAAGAGATTAATGTAATATTTTAATTAAGAATTCAAATCCTCTTGACCAATGGGGATTGGGTATTCAAAGATTTAGTTTTCAAGATTTGATCTTTAAATTTAAATTTAAATTTAAATTGCCTTTTAGTTTTGAATTATAATATTAGTGTAATATTATAATCAAGAGTTGGAATCCCTATTTTCTTTATTATAATTCCTTAATTTCATGAGTTAGGAATGAGACTCTATTTAAACACCATATGCACAAGTCGACTTTGACCCCTTTTAGTAAGACTAAAAATTCGACTTTCCTAGAGAGAGAAGAGAAAGTCGACCTAACCCTAAAAGGTTTAGGGTTTGAGTTGTGTGTGAGTTTTGGTGCGCCACTTCCTTGGAGTTTTCAAGAACCGTTCTTGAAAACTCAAGATTCGTAGATTGGGTTCCCGCATTCTCTTGGAGAAGAGATTGGAGGCTAACACCTGGGTATCTGCCAAACTGTTCGTGTGGATCACCGGCAGAGGAAGAACACGAGTTCGTGGGCTTCTTGGATTCGCGAGTTTAAAGCTACCGTCTGATTAGGTATACATCTTTCTTTTTCTAGTATAAACACAGTTAGTGGATCCTGGAAGGAAATTATAGGGTTATGCAAAATTTTAAATTATTACACTTTTCTGCTGCGCTCGCTCTATAATTTCCCAACAGTGGTATCAGAGTCACGCTAATTTGTGTTTATACTAGTTTTGTGGATGTACATGTGATGTATGATTATATGTTTACTGTTTTTCATTCGGTATGCTTAAGTCTTGCGAAAATCAACCACACGTTTTTGAACCTAATCTAAAGAATGGTGCAAATTTATGTATTTGATACATAAGGTAATCAATTTGATTGATTAAATATTTTCTTGAAAATTTCAGGTCTTGGTCGAAACCCTATATGTTTTTTAGTTAAAATTGTTTTGATTATTTTATTGTAGGGTGGCTGAAAATTGTAGATTATGAATTTATAATTTTTGGGTCAATAAATTCGAATTCTTGAATGTAATTCTTGAATTCTTGAATTATTAATGCAAGACTTAATTTTTCAAGAAAGACATGTTAAATTGCACAAACCCTAATTGAACACAATTAAAATCGTTTTTATTGTGCGTGTTGTTGTATGCCGTGTATGTTGATATATACGAATTGTTCATGTATGGTTGAGCATGGTGTTGGATATGGCTCTAGTTTTTTTGGTAAATACGATCTGCGTGTCGTCTCCCTAAATTCTTGATGTAATCTTCTTTTCTCACCTCACTCCCCTCATATGTTTAATTGAGGTTTCCCAATGTAATTTTCTTTTTTTTTTAGAAAGATTCTCTCATTGGCTTGAGGGAATTTAGGGTAGACGAGCCATATCTAAGCACGGTTATTTATGCATTTAGATTATTTGTATGTGATGCAAATGGCGCTAGATGCATGATTAGGATACGCGAATTTAACATGCGATTTTATATTTCTACGCACAACCACGTATACGATACGAGCGTAGGATTTTGTATGAGATACAAAAATTGTGCATGTGTTTGTATGTATATGATACATGGGGGCAAACACTTGACACACTCATTTAATTTTAAAATTGGATTTAAAATTGAACCAAAAACGAAACTTTAAAATTGAACCCTTATAAAATCTTAAGTTTTAATGCCATCAATAAAATACCCTGTTAAAATCTTGATCACTGTGGAGCGGTGATAACCCAAGCTACACGTATCTACTTTTATCTTGAGGAGACACGGGTGAATGGAAGATTCAACGCAATGCCTTATTGAAATCTTGGTTTATTGGATGCGGTGATAGCCCAAGCTACACGTGTTTAGTGGGCCTTGATGATATGGGGTTGGGCTTCCGCCTCGTTTTTTTTTAGCCTGGCCATTCACAAGTTTTATTGTGTGACTTAATGAGGTTATCAAATCGGATTTGGACCTCAAGGCATTAGATGAGATAAACATGGCATAATAAGTATCATATGATGATACAGTCCCATAAAGATCTAAGAGTCACATGTGATGTGATTGGTAAAGAGTTACCTACCTAAATAACCTAAGGTTGCATGATCGCCCAAGCGACGGTAAACTTTGGTGAAATATGGATCTTAGCCACTAATAATAATTTTGTTGGGTTTTATAAAATGGTGGACCATTTTGCTAATTAAATTTTATATCTTAATTGTAGAATCAATGGAAAACAATAGTTCAGCGTTATCACTGCGATCTATCCTTGAGAAGGATAAGTTAAGTGGGACAAATTTCCTTGATTGGTTTCGAAATTTGAGAATTGTTCTCACCCAAGAAAGGAAGTTTTATGTCTTAGAAAACCCCCCCTGAAGAGCCTGCCAACGACGCTCAAAGAGCTCAAAGAACTGCTTACGAGAAGCACTTCAATGACTCTATAGATGTTGCTTGCCTGATGCTAGCCACAATGGTTCCCGAGTTGCAAAAGAACTTGGAAAACTTGACGGCTTATGAGATGGTCACGCATCTCAATGAAATGTTCCAGCAACAGGCTAGGCAAGAGAGGTATGAGACCGCTAAGGCTCTACACTCTTGCAAGATGGCTGAAGGTGCATCCGTGAGTACCCACGTCTTGAAGATGAAGTGGTACATAGATCACCTTAGTAGGCTGGGATTTCCCATTACCTCAGAGCTTGCGACAGATTTGATCCTGAACTCGCTGCCTAGAAGTTATGACCAATTTGTCATGAACTTCAACATGAATGGAATCAAAAAATCGGTTTCTGAACTGCATGGGATGCTCAAGACTGCTGAGGCATCCATTAAAAATGCGCCTACCACAGTCTTGATGGTTCAGAATAACCAGGGGAAAGGGAAGGGAAAAGGAAAGAGGAAGGGGAAAGCCCCGATTGGTGAGACCAAGCCAGGGGACAAGCCTAACCCAAAACCTGCCAAGAAGGCAAAGCCCTCAAAGGATGCAATTTTCTTTTTCTGCCAAAAGCCAGGACACTTGAAGAGGAATTGAAAATTGTATTTGGAAGATCAAAAGAAACAAAAGAAGAGTGGTGAGGCCTCTACTTCAGGTATCTTTGTTATAGATGTTCACTTGTCTACTTTAACCACTTGTGTATTAGATACAGCATGTGGTTCTCACATTTGTACAAATGTGCAGGGTCTTAGAGACAGTAGAAAGATGAACAGAAGCGAGGTGGACCTACGTGTGGGCAATGGAGCAAGAGTTGTTGCTGTTGCTGTGGGAACATACGAGCTTGTTTTTCCCTCTGGGCTTTTTTTATTTTAAATAATTGTTGTTATGTACCTTCATTGAGTTCGAACATTATTTCCCTTTCTTATTTGGGTAAGGAAGGTTTTACATGTGTATACGGCAATGGAAGGTGTTCTATTTATAAAGACGATGTTTTATTTGCTTATGGTGATTTGCAAGATAATGATTACGTCTTAAAATTAGAACGACAACATGATAATAATATCTATAACATTAATACCAAAAGGATTAAGATTAACGAATCAAATCCTACGTACCTTTGAGATTGTCGTTTAGGCCATATAAATGAGAAACGACTAGAAAAGCTCCATAAAGATGGACTTCTAAGCTCATTTGATTTTGAATCATATGATGCTTGCGAATCTTGTTTACTTAGTAAGATGACGAATGCACCCTTCACTGGACACAGTGAGAGAGCACCTGACTTATTGGGAGTCATACATAGTGATGTATGTGGACCCATGAGTACTCTAGCTAGGGGTGGCTACTCATACTTCATAACGTTCATTGATGACTTCAGTAGGTTTGACTATGTCTACCTAATGAAGCACAAGTCAGAGTCTTTTGAAATGTTCAAAAGATTTCAAAGTGAAGTAGAGAACCAACTTGGCAAGAAAATCAAAGTCCTTCGATCCGATCGAGGAGGCGAGTATTTGAACCTAGAGTTTATTGATCATCTTAGAAGTTGTGGGATAGTCTGAAGATTTGATTTTGATTTCAAGATTCAAATTTGAATTAAGATATTAGGGTAACATTTTAATTCAATTTGTTAGAGATATTAATAAGATTATGATAACTTCATAAGAGTTAGGGTTGTTATCTTATTTATTAAATTCTTTTAAAATGGATAAGAGGATGGCGCATGGCTTGGATCCAAGGGGCAAGATTTGATCTTGCATTTTGGATTTCAAGATTGCATTTTGAATTTCAAATTAAGATATTAATGTAATATTTTAATTAAGAATTCAAATCCTCTTGACCAATGGGGATTGGGCATTCAAAGATTTAGTTTTCAAGATTTGATCTTGAAATTTAAATTTAAATTGTCTTTTAGTTTTGAATTATAATATTAGTGTAATATTATAATCAAGAGTTGGAATCCCTATTTTCTTTATTATAATTCCCTAATTTCATGAGTTAGGATCGAGACTCTATTTAAACACCATATGCACAAGTTGACTTTGACCCCTTTTAGTAAGACTAAAAATTTGACTTTCCTAGAGAGAGAAGAGAAAGTCGACCTAACCCTAAAAGGTTTAGGGTTTGAGTTGTGTGTGAGTTTTGGTGCGCCACTTCCTTGGAGTTTTCAAGAACCGTTCTTGAAAACTCAAGATTCGTAGATTGGGTTCCCGCATTCTCTTGGAGAAGAGATTGGAGGCTAGCACCTGGGTATCTGCCAAACTGTTCGTGTGGATCACCGGCAGAGGAAGAACACGAGTTCGTGGGCTTCTTGGATTCGCGAGTTTAAAGCTACCGTCTGATTAGGTATACATCTTTCTTTTTCTAGTATAAATACAGTTAGTGGATCCTGGAAGGAAATTATAGGGTTATGCAAAATTTTAATTTTTACCCTTTTCCGCTGTGCACGATCTTGGAGTCTGTTATCAAATTCAAAACTTAAAAATAAAAAAATAAACCAGAAGGTATATGCAGGTTGATACGTTGGGTTGAATAGAACAGACTCAAAATTTTGAAACCTACAATCAACCCAAACTATTGGGGGCTCACATTTACATGCATATATATATACACTACGTGACATATTAGACATATGAAATAATACAGCCATACAACATATAACAATTAAGATACGATATTTCTAGAGTAAGACTTTATATCAAAATATAAAATCACTTATATTACAAATATTTAGAACAAATCTACCAGTGCATCGCACGGGTCAAGCTCTAGTAATAGAAAGAAAGAACGAAAGAAAGAGATGTGCGATGTCTCTTAATATAATCATCTTATTAATATTTCTGTTCCTATTTGTTGGAGCCCGTTATAACTGCACTGTTACTCTTGGAGCCTTTGGCCTTACAAGCCGGCAAGGGACGACCACAAAGTCCTGAATTATTCGCATAACTTTCAACTGTTGCTACTGGAATGTTTGGAACCTTGCCCGTCAAGAAATTGTTGGCCACATGAAATGTCTTATGCCGGGTGAGCAGGGCTAATTCTCCAGGAACTTTCCCAGTGAGTCAATTCTGCTGGAGTTTAAGGTAATTAAGATAAGAACAATTTGAAAGGTTCACTGGGATCTGCCCAGAAAAATCATTGGAAGATAGATCAAGATTTGTCACATATTTAAGAAAGTTATTGATATCTGTAGGAATGGCTCCAGAGAGTTTGTTGATTGAAAGATCTAATTCGGTTAAGCTTGAGCAATTTTGAATGGCACGAGGAAACTGACCCTTGAGGCCCAGATTTGACAATTGGAGATTCAAGACTCTGTTCTCATCAGGGTGCCAACATTCAACACCAATAAATCTACATATAAATCCTTCTTTGTTGTTGTTAAAGTCCCAAGAAGACTTCAAATAACTGTGTGGGTCTTCAAGCGAATCTTTTATACTTTTCAAGCAGAAGATATCACTTGGAGTTCCATAGGTCACAATACAACTAAGCAGCAGCCAGAAATTTATAACAACAACAATATAAGCGTAGAAAATTTGGGTTTTTGGTACCATCTTCAAGGCTTTACGATGGTCTCAACTCTCAAACACAGAACAAGAAGAAATTACAAAGATAGCTCACTTTGATTGGTATCCAATTAAGGTCAAAACAGCAAGAAATACAGAACCCATATTAAAGTCCTCCGAAGAGCAAACCCTGAGACACATTTAAAAGAAAATAAACAACAGAAACGCGATTCAACACGAAACACAAACTAAAAACGACCAAGTAAAAAAATTGCACCCGCAAAAAATTACAAAATAACTCCAATTAAGTAAAAGAAATATCAAAACCCTGAGAAATCCAGTCAAGTTGACACGAAATTGACAGGTACAAGCAAAAAACCGAAGTTTCGTCCGAGTACCGAAGTACGCACCTGAATTATTGGAGAATCCAACTCGGGAAAAACGACGAAGATTGCGGAGCTCTCGAGAAAATGTGGAATCCATTATGACCACGTCATATCCCGTTATGTTCAAAAAAAAAAAACATGTGACACATCATAAAATAGCGACACCTCAGCTTATTTCCATTGTACTTTTAGGTCCCTGGCCAAAACACACGTTTTGGCAAGTGCACTAATAGGTCCCTGACCCATTTTTATTTTATTTTTCTCAATTCAGCCTCTTTTTTATCATATTCATTCATTGATGATGGTCAATTGATGATTATGAATAAAATTAATTTAGGGATTAGGGATTAGGGGACACTTTACAATTTTATTTTGAGAATTTGGGACTAAAATTAATGAAGATGATGAAAAAGAGGGAGAATTGAGAATAATGGGATAAGAATGGGTTAGGGACCTAATTGTATATTTTAATTTTTTAGGGACTCACAATTGTCAATTTGATGATTTTTGGAAAATTAAATTATTAGTTTACTCTTATTTTTATTATATTTTAAAACAAATTATGATGACAATAATAAATTATTGGCCAAAGTCCTATTTTAGTCCCTCAGTTATGCTCAATGTTCCAAATTGGTCCCTCAGTTATTTTTCGTTCCATATTGGTCCCTCAATTTTTCAAAACTTGACAAAGTTGGTCCCTCAAACGTTTTTCATACATTTTTTCGTTAAAAAAAAAAGATAAAATTGATTTTTAACTCCTAAAAGTTTGAATTTTTGCATTAAAGTCTTTTTTCTCTATAATAGAACCAAAATGTAAGAAAGAAGAAATAAGTGGGGGGTTTTAATTAATATTTCTCTCTCTCTCTGGTCTCTCTCTCGTCCCCCATCTTAAAGCCAAATCATCTCTACATCCACCGACCAACTCCCTTTCGTTGTCGTCACAGCACCGACGACCAAGTCTGAAGACATCGTCATGGGCAAAGGGCGATGCCAAATAATTAATTTTCCCGAATTGGATCCATTCGATTTTCTTCAGAAGCTACAGAGACGGTTTGCGAGTCAAAATGGATTTTTTCTTCGATGTTTTAGGTTTTGGATCAAATTCCAATACCCAAGTGTTGTTGGAGTTGGAGGTGGCAGATGACTTTGTTTGGAAATTAGAGGTTTTGTTTTCGGATTTGGGCGTGGAGAGGTCAATTACTTTGGGTTTGGACTCGTACTCAAATAAATTATATTCCAAAGGATAGATAATTAATATTATCCATCACCATTTTCATCAACACTTCTTCTAGGCAGTGATGGGTTCACATTTCCAGTGTTGAACACAAAATCGGATGATGAACAATAAGATCTTGATCTTCTTCCCATGAGAGTGAGACCTCATCAAAAAGATGATGTTGTTGAAGCTGAAGCATCTTCCTATGTTTCTCGGTTTCACGGAGCCCCAAATCGGCGGGAACAGCAGAGGACGACGGCGCAAGAGAGAGAGAGAGAGAGAGATTAACTAAAACCCCTAGTTATTTTTTCTTTCTTACATTTTGGTTATATTATAGAGAAAATGACCTTAACGCAAAAATTCAAACTTTTAGGAGCTAAAAATCAATTTTGTCTTTTTTTTTTTAACGAAAAAATGGATGGAAAACGTTTGAAAGACCAACTCTGTCAAATTTTGGAAAACTGAGGGACCAATATGGAACAAAAAATAACTGAGGGATCAATTTTCAACATTGAGTATAATTGAGGGACCAAAATAGGACTTTGGCCTAAATTATTTAACTTTTTATTATTTTTAAGATTATGTGTCTTGTATTGCATTATATGATTTTGAAATATTTTTTTCCTTTAAATAAAATATATACAAAAATAAATAACAGTTAAAAATAAGATATAAAGAAAATCATCAAACTTTTTTATTATTTTAAAATATAATAAAAGCAATAAATAATTTTAAGTAATGTTGATCCAGTTGGTAAAGAGTCAACTCATAACTCACAAGGTCGTGAGTTCGAATCTCGCTGCCGATGTGAGGGCCTTGTTGGTAGGCAATCTATAAATACCTCTGTAAACGCTTATACAGTATGGAGGCATGTTCTGGCCTTGGTGAGCCCCCAAGACTGAACTCACCTAAACTTTTTATATAAGACAAATAATTTTAGTAATTTATAAATTTGAATTTTAAAATAATATTTACCGATAAAAAGTAACCTAATCTATATGTATGTGTACACTACACACTAGACACTTGGAGCCTGTTTGAGTGTTTGGGTTAGAGTTAGGAGTTAAAGGAGGATAAATGAAGGGGTGAGTTGTAAAGGAGAGTTAAAATATTTGGTTTATAAAAGAGTATTTTAGTAAATAGTGTTTGTGAAAATGAGAGATAAAGGAGGAATTGTGATGTGAAATTATTTTAAAGGGTATATAATGATTGTGGTGCGTTGAAATAATTGTATTAGTATTTTAAAGTTGTATAGGGATAAAAATGGTAAAGATAAAGAAAAATAAATGAGGAGAGAGGATGATCTACATTGCCTACAATGTGTAGTGTGCCTATATTGCCGCATTTAAGTCATTGGATACATTTGCCTTACTTTCTCCCGTCCAGTCACCATATTTTGTCTTTATTTTTTGGTATATGATATCTTGTTCTTTGTACCGTTAACATTTTAGTACCTTATTTGTGATGACAATATTGAAAACAAAATTGAAAAATAGTAATGAGAATATATATATATATATATATGTTGGTCCTGATGGACCTGGTTTTGGCCGGGGGCATTACCTGGTTCGGTGAGGCAACTCTGGGTCGAAAGTCGCCTGCAAGTTAATGAATGCACAGGGGTGGCCTTGCGATTCACCTCCGATGCTTAAGTCAGTAAGAGTTTGAGCACAATAATCTGAATAGACTAGTTAGAGTGCGTACCTTTGTCCAGTGTGAAGGGCTTCCCTTTTATACTGGTTGAGGGTGATCTGATGAGATCTTACCATAAATGGTCGAATGGCTGATTGCGATCTCAACCGATTTGGCTGATCTGATTGCGATCTTCAGCTGATCTGATTATGATCCTTGGCTCCCATGTACTTTCCTTTCTTGCGAGGATGCCTTAGTGGGCAAGGCGCTATTAATGAGAGAATCAATCAGGGGGATCCTGACTGATCTCTGATTGATTCTTGATTGATCAGGCAATGTTTCCTTATCCGCTTCTACGTGGACGCCCTCTTGTTGGCGTCCTCAACTGATGAAGGAGGATGAGGCGTTCACACATGGGTGATTCCTTTATTGGGCTTACACGCTACTGGTCTGAGTCCTTTGAGCCTCCTAATTATTGGGCCTATTATCACTAGTCCCAACAAAAGGAGTGAGGCTCTGTCCCCATCAGTGGAGTCCCCATCAAGGGCGTTGTCGATTTTGATCATTGTCTTTTTCGTTGTTGTTGGCGTTGACGCCTTGAGCGCCCTTTAGAAACCACGAGTATTCCTCTTGCTTTGGTTGATGGGGCGTTCCAGGAATCAGTGCCACACATCGTGCTTTGGTAGATGGGGCGTTACTGGTGTCAGCGCCATCCATGGGGCGTGACCGGTATCAACGCCACATAACCTTGTCTTTTCAACTCCCCTGCTGACGTTTCGTTGTCGCTTCAAGTTTGTGTGTCAGGCCCATCGTGGCCACGTGTCATCGTGTGATTAGCCTTGATGGAGATTGTGCCCTAGGGTCAATCATCCTATAGATATGTTGGGAACATATCAATTAATTTATGGAGATAAATTAATGGTTATCATATTATTAGCATGTTTACTATGATAACAGTCCATGATTAATTATGAGATAGTTAATCTAAAACTGTCCCTGGTCGCTCATTCGAGTGGGAGCTTGAATCGAACTAAGACCAGCATGACCTCGGTGTATGAGATGCACGTACTAGATGCTGGGACGAGAGTCATGGTGCAATTATGTAAGAGTTACAAATTGCTGGACCGACCCGGAGAGTCCTGCATGGGTTCAGTCATTAGCTAGTCTCTCCTGTACAATCTGTCATGATGCCCTTAGACCTGAGGTCTTGACTATTCCGGCATTACAGTTGTCAAGCTTTGGCTTAGTCTAACGTTATCCGTAACAGGGTAGCCATAAGGGCTGAGTACGGGTTTGGTTGATTGTCGTGCTGAGGAATGTGGTTGACCAAGATGGAATTTTGTCCCTCATAGAGATGGGAGATATTTAACTGGGCCCCTCGACGAGTCTGTCCAAGGGAATGTGTGGCCACACTGGAATTTGGGACTTACTCAGGAGATCGAGAAAGTTGAGGTTTGGATTTTGGATGACTTTCCCATGCCTAATCCTTACCGAAATATCGTAGGACAAAAAGGGATCTGGACACGATAGTACTAAGGTTAAGTCGTTTATGGGTTAGAACGATAACTCACGTGTCTTGGGTAGTCGTGATGGCTTGCTAGAGCCCGCTCCCGACTTGTAATTCATGAGATGATTTACTGCCAACTTCACGTGGGGCCTGCTGGGTCACACATGAGCAGGAACCGGATGCCAAGCTGGAACACGAGTTAATCCTAATTCGTGGGTCACTTTTGTGACACCGTTTGAGACATAACTTGTTGTGGGACATTAAGTCTTGTCTTGAATTAATTATCTACAGATATATGATATTTGGATTTGTGAGACAAATTTAAATATATATATGATAATTGTTAAATAGATAATTGGATTAGGCTATTTACAATTATATTCCTATTCATAATATTAGGGGAATTATAAATTAGATATTTTTCCTAAGAGTTAGGAAATTATTAATTTATTGAATTCACTAATATTAGGTCCAAATAGGATGAGGTTGGCGCCTCATATATGCAAAGGATTTAATTAATAAAAATGTTTTATTAATTAAAGTCATGGCTTGAAATTTGAAATTCAAATGAGATTTGATCTAGATTTCAAATGGATGAATTAAATATATTAAAGTAATATTTTAATTCATGACTTATAGGGCAAGTCGAAATTTTAGATCCAATTGGATTTAAATATTAATGTAATATTTTAATTCAATTATCTAGAGTTTGAGACTTGGTGAGATTGACTTAAAGATATTCTGGGAATTCTTTAATTCAATATTGTTGGGATATAACAAATTAGTTATAACTATCTAAGAGTTAGTTAGTTATTTTAATTTATTAAAATTCCACCAAAATATTGGGGAGGTTGGCGCATGAAAGGAGAGAGAGATTTGGGAAGATTTGATCTTCCAAATTGATTCTCCAAGATTGCATTTTGATTCCAATTTTAATATTAAAGTAATATTTTAAATTGTTAATCAAGTCCTAAAATTGTGATATTAAGATATCATAATATTATAATTTGATAATTATATAATTTTAGGCTTTCCTAAAATTATAATTATCAAAGACCCCAAGCCCTATAAATACCAAGCCATAAGTCGAATTACATATGCCAATTCTAGAGTGAGAAAATTTCGATTTTGCTCAAGCTTTAGAGAGAGAATTCACAATACAAGAATTGGATTCTTTAGAGTGAAGTCACAAAGGGTGAGAGTCTCATGCACATAAGAAAATTCGACTTAGCCTAGTTTCTCCTAGAGTCAAAATTCGATTTTGCCTTGGTGAGGAGAGAGGAAGAAAATCGCACCCTAACTTTCCTAGAGAGAGAAAGTGGCGCAATATTAAGAGTTAATATTGTGTGGAAAGGTTGTGTGAGATCAAGAAGAGTTCTTGATCAAGGCGCCATCAAGTTCTTGAACATTCAAGAAGAGTTCTTGAATTAAGAGAACACCCGTAGATAAAGGTTCCGGATTCACTTGAGAAGTGAAGGAGGCTAGCACCTAGGCATCTCTAAATTGTTCGTGTGGATTACCGGCGGAGGAAGGACGCATCAAGTGGACTTCTTGGGAACGCCCCGTTCAACTAAAGCGATTGAAACTCTGAGGTATACCACTTAACCAAAAGTTTTAAATTCAGCTAGCGGATCCGTTCGGGAATTCTTGGACCTGGGCGTTTAATGTTTCTTTAAATTTTAATTTTACATGCTTCCGCTGCCTTAGGCGCCCTTGAATTCCCAACAAGCCTAACCCTCGCCATGATGGCAAAACGTGGACCGAGGGGGGCGCTTTTAATGCAACGCTTCGATTTTCGTGAAAGGGTTCCAAAAACCGCCATTTCTCCTCTCTCCCCCCTCACTTCGACATTTCGCACTTTGAATCTCCTTCTTCATCCTTGTTTTCTCTGCGTTTCCAAGTTCTCCGACTCGGTTTGTCTCCTCCTTTCTCCAACTACTCCGCCGCTCGCTGCTGCTCGTCTACTCCGGCAACTGTGTTCGTCGTTGTAAACTGGTGAGTGATTCGACATTACCTCTTCTTATTCCTTGTCGGATTTCTGGGTTTAGTTGAGTATTACTTATTACGTTCTTCGCGTTCTTCGTGTTCTTCGTGTTCTTCGCAGCGTTCTTCAAGATTTCACCAGTTTCTCTTCAGGAATTCCTACCAATCCACCAGCACTCATGGATTTCGACTCATGTAAGTTTCCTAGTTCCTCTTCTTTTCCATTTTTTACTCTTTCTACACTTTGGTTTGGGTCTGGTGATCAACCACAACCTTCCGAGGGCGTTCCCCCCCTTTTTTGATGGTGGATGGAGGTGCAATCTCCGAGAAATGTATTGTAATGGCCCTGTTTCCTCAGCTGCTGGAAACAAGGTGGCTCATGGGTCGTCAGCGCCCGAGTCGTCAGCGCCGACAAAGTTTGCTTCTCCCATGGAAAGGAGGGGCGGTGACGCCGTGGACTCTTCTTCCTCCTCTTCATCCACATCCACAGAGATCCGTGAGATGCTGTCTCCGGATGAGGCGTCGATGGACGAGGAGTGTTCAACACTCAATGCTTCTGCCCCTGTGTGGGCGTCCATAGGGGATGGAAACCCTCAACAAACAATTTATGGCGAGGAGGTTGATTTCCAGGCTCACCCAGAGTGGTTCCTTTGCTCCAACAAGAAGCTAGGCAGCGTCCCCTGGGTCAAGGGAGCTATTGAGACTATGCCATGTGGTCCCGATAGGGCTGAAGTGATGAGGAACGCACGCCACGTGGTCGACTGGCGTCGTCAGAGACCCAATGAAAAAGTGCAACAGGGACACCTGGACCTGACCAACAACATCGTAAAAGAGTATTACTCCTGGCTCCATGATGTTGAGCTCCTCAAGGACCTCAACGAAGAACTAATAGCCTCGTCGCCCCGCCGTCGATCCTCAGGTTGCAGGATCTCGACACTTAGCCACCTGAAGGATTCCCCTGACATGTTCTATACTAACGGAAGGGGTTTCCTGATCTGTGAGTAGGTTCTCAGGGGTTGTGACATCGAAATGCCCTTCAATCCGGCGTGTTGGGAAATCCCCAGGGAAACACGCAACGGAAGAAACGTAAATTAAAAAAACTTGCGCCCCCGAGGAAAACGCCCCTGAGATCCGCTAGCTGAAATTTAAAACCAGATACGAAAAGTGTTATACCTCAGGCTTTCAATCGGATTGGTGATACTGGTGAGTCTAGAAGTCCGTCTCCACGTCCTTCCTCTACCGGTGATCCACACGAGCAGTTTCCCGAACACGAGGTGCTAGCCTCCACGCCTCTTTCTCCAAAGAGACTCGGGATCCAATCTACAGATTCTGAATTCAGGAACTCCTTCTCTGAACTCTGGTGAATGGCGCCACAGATCAACAATCAGCAACAAAACTCCTTTTGTTCTATTGTTGTCTTCAAACCCGTAGAACCCACAACTTTCGATAACTCTTCTAACTCCTTAGAAGAAAATCGAGTGAAGTCGTCAGTGAACGTAATGAAGTACGAGTAACCACCTCTGGCTTGCACACTTAAGGGTCCACATACATCACTATGTATGATTCCCAAAAGGTCAGTTGCCCTTTCACTTTGGCCAGTGAAAGGCGCTTTTGTCATCTTGCCAAGTAAACAGGATTCGCAAGCATCATATGATTCAAAATCAAATGATCTTAGAAGTCCATCTCTATGGAGCTTCTCANCTTATATTTACTAAAATTACACTAATTTTATAAATATAAAATCTATGATATTCAGTAATATCATTAATTTAGGCTTTGAATATCTAATTAAAATATTCCTAGAATATCTTAATTCAAATTCAAATAACCAACTCAGAATCAAAATTAGAAGATCAAATCTTCCAATGGGACCCATGAGCTAGGCGCCTATCTCCCTTAATTATTGGGAATTTTATAAATCAAAAACAACTCCTAAAATTAAGGAGTCATTATAACCTATATTATCCCAAGGTTTTGAATTAAAATATTACAATAATATTTCAAATTCAAATTTTGAATTTCGAATTTAGTTCCATTATTGAATTAAAATATTACCCCAAATATCTTAATTCAAATCTAGAATCTCAAATTCAAATTCAAATCCATGACTTAA